>CAUYUJ010014253.1:403239-423448 GCA_963575745.1 Prorocentrum cordatum | reverse complement strand
TGCGACAGCATCCCTGGCCCAGCGGATCTCCCTGCCCATGGCGTCCCCATTCCAGCACCTCTCGAGATTGAGGGCCCCCTTCCTCCGCTGCGCGAGATCGTAGCTCTCGGACTTGTCGGGGGTAGCCCCCGCCGTTGCGGGGGACTTCCGTGCTGCCTTCCCTGAAGTGGCCTTCTGCCTCTTGTTCTCGCTGTACTCGCCGCTGTAGTGCGTGACGGAGTCGCGCAGCGCAGCTGGGTTCAACACAGGGGCACTCATGGTTGACGGGCCTGGGCTGAGTGCCGAAGTAGGTGTATCAGGCGGCCTTGTCGAGGCGTCGCCCGTCGACGACGCACCATCATCACATGCGGCAGAACCCTTAGCCTTCTGGGAGTCGAGCAACCTCTGGTAGTTCTCACCCTTAGCCTTCAGCGTCTCGAGCGTGTGTACCTCGGTCTTCGCCTTGGTGAGGACGTGCTTCCATGTGGAGTTCTTCGTCTTGGCATCGTTGCATTCGTACTCGAATACTTTCTTGCCCTGGTCCGCGAAGAGCTGCGCGTCCCCCTTCAACTTCGTCGTGTCCCTGGTGATTGACATCGTGGTGGACACATCGACCTCCAGGTACGGCCTGCTGGGATTCGGCACCAGGACGCCTTTGAAGGCGTTGCCCTCTGCATCCACCAGGTCGCCGAGCCGCAGGCCGACCTTGTCGGGCTCGTGGCCGCCCAAGGCCGCAATGACTTGCTGGCGGGTCAAGCCAATCATCGGCTTGGTGACCTTTACCTCGAAGGACTTGGAATCAGACACGTCGCTAGAGAAAAACGTGCGCATAACCCCGTCCTCGGTCTGTCCAGACTCCTGCCACTCCGCGTGGATCGTGCTGCCCTCATCTTGAACGCCTTCCATAACGAAACTGATATCGCCGTAGGTGGCGAACGCGGCCAAGCAGCGCTTCCAGCACTTCTGGCAGACCTCGACCTGGCAATCAGCGACGGCCTCACCGCTGTCGCAACACCCACAGAAGCCGCAACAGAATTCACCACCTGCCCTGAGCTTTTTCACGTTTGCGATAGTCAGGGCGCCTCTGGACGGTTTCGCAGCTTCTCGTTTCTTGCCACCGCCACCACCGCCAAGACCCTTCCCGCCTCGAGTCGACATGACGCAGCTGCGCTGCAAGAGGGCGAACGGTGGCCCGGAGAGACCTCAAAGATGTCCTACAAGAGACTCACTCCCACGTTCTTGAGCCGAGCCCTCTACAGCGTAGACACTGGTTGATACGAAGATGGGTTCGAAGGACCTGCCCAAAGAGGGGGGAGTCGCGAACCTAGGCGGACAAGCTCACCGAACCTGGCTCGAAGAGGTGCCACAAACGCAAGGCGCCTATTGGAATGGCACCACCCCCCAACCAGTACTACACGAGCTTGGGGGGGCTAAATTGTCAACTCGTGAACCACCCCCAACTGGTACCAGACGAGCTTTGGGGGGCTAGGTCCCACCAGCCATCTGGGCGTAGGTGGTCTAGAGCGGTTCCTCTTCCAGTTTCCTAATCAAACCCATCTCCCTACCTTCTCCCCTGGAAATCAGCCGACGGCTCTTGGGGCCCTCTAGGGGCCCTCCTAGGGCCCTATTGGAACCATCTTATGGGCCCATCAGGGGCCCAAGAGGGCCTCCCGCGCTTGCCTGATCACCTCAACGCGTCTGGGCGTCGTTCCTGGATGGGCTGGTGGGGATACGCGAAGCGTCAAGAACCTCCTTCTGCCCCGCGGGCCTCAGGCCGAGTCCAACAAACGCAGCAATTGGGTACTCCTGTGAGAAGAAGCTCAAGAATCCACCCACGACAAGGATAGCGTCCTGAACGGGCGAGAAACCTTCCATAAGAAACCCAACCCTGAGACCCCAGGATGCCCATTGCTTCTTGGCGTGGGAATGCCACGCTTTCCATAGCGCAACCATCGAAGCCCAAGAAACCCAGGGCACCCTGGACGGAGGAACAGGATCAACCCAACGAGAGATCATCATCATTATCATCATCATCATCATCATCATGGTCTCTTCCTCCTCCCCCTCCTTCCTCCTTATCTTCTCCCTCAACGTCCTCCTTCTGGTGGCGGTGGGTTCCGCGCCACGTAACGTTTTACCTCCGCCAGCGTCTGCCCCAGGGGGAGGAGGAGGGAGGAGGAGGAGGAGGGAGGAGGGAGGAGGGAGGAAGAGGAGGAGTCGGAGGAGGAGGAGGGGCCCGCACGACTCACCTCCTGGTGTGAGTCGTTCAGGCCCATCCCCCTCCTTATCCTCCTCCTCTTCCTCCCTCGCAAGGAGGGGGGGAGGTGCCACTACACCTTGGATGAGGAGGGCACGGAGGCCACTTGCCCCCTCCCACAGGGAAGAGGAGGAGGAGGTGATTTCAAGCACAACCGTCCAAGCGTTCAAGCAGCTTGGTCGTGGCCACTGGCTCTTCGGCCGAAACGGGCGAGGCACTCCTGCCTCTCTTGACAGACGGGCCGAAGTCAGAGAGAGCATCTCGGGGGTAGCGAGTTCGAGAGCGAATGAAAAGTAAAGAAAATGCGAACCATTGCTAGCTTCAAAAAGAAAAAAACGACGACGACGAGAACGACGAGGACGACGACGATGGCGACGACCACGACGACGACGACCACGACGACGACCACCACTACGACGACGACCACGACGACGACGACGACGACTTCGAGGACGACGACGGCGACGAGGACGACGACGACTACGAGGATGACGACGACGAGGACGACGACGACGACGAGGACGACGACGACGACGACGAGGATGCAGAGGACGACGACGACGACGACGACGATGACGACGAGAAGGACGACGATGGCGACAGCAACTACGACAAGGACGATGTCGACAACAACGATAACTCAGTCGAGGCGCTCTCTCGAACTTCTCTAAGAGCGCCTTCAGGCGTCGGGCTGGGCCCTGAGCTACCAAGGGAAATAACGCATCTGAAAAACAAAAAGCCTCTGGTCCTGGACCCCAGACCAGAAGTAATCGGATCCTGGACCTCAGACGGAATTAAAATCTTGGATGCCCAGGGCCCCTAACCTCAGAGAGAAGCTTGGACCTTCACTGGATCACTCCGCTGGCGCATCCTGCTGCTGGCCGTCCTCGACGGCGTCGGACGACGACCCCATGATGCTCGGGGACGACGAGCCGTCGGCCTCGGGAGGGTCCGCCTGCTCGGGGTCGTCGATCCTCTTCATGTCCTTAGCGATGGTGGCCTGGAGCAGAAGGTGCGCAGGCATCTCAGGGATGGTGTACTCTTTGCCGCGGACCTCGGAGGAGCAATGGGACAAGTTAAAAAAACAATGGTAAGGAGATACAGCGTGGTGAAAGAGCTTAGAGGTGTGAGGGACTGGTGGAACAGAGGAATCAGCAGAGTAGGAAGTCGCTGACCTTGATCACCTTTGGCGGCTGCTTCTTGACCTTCTTGCCAACCACCTTCAAGAAGCCAGGGATGATGCAGACGCCCCTGAGCTTCACCTCGTCCTGAATCACAGCCTGCAGCACGTGGATGACGCGGGCGACGTCGTTGTACGAAACCTCTCCCATCTCCGCCTCGGGGCAAGCTCCCTGGAGCCAGAACTTCGTACGCTGGGAGATCTTCGCGTAGAGCAAAGCCTTGTCGAGCGCACGGCGGTGAGGGGTCAGGCGCCTAGGTGCAGGCACTGCTGGCTGAGGCTCACCGTCCGCGGCGGGCACTGCTGGCCCAGGCTGGCCGCCCTCAGGCCCCTGCTCAGGTGGCCCACGCTGGTCGTCCGCAGGGAGGGCACCCTGCGAAGCCATCGCGCACAATGCCTTCGGAGAGCAGTGCGCGGGTAGGCAAAATGCCTTCTGGTGTGGGCGCTTGATCCTCGAAGCCTTCGGGGAACGGGCTAGGCGCCTGATAGTCAGGGTCCCACTAAGTGGGCAAGAGGCTGGGTCCCACTATGCGGGACCCCCACGGCTGGGCGCAGTACGTGGTCCCATGGCTGTGGGACCACCATGGCTGGGTCCCACTATGCGGGGCCCCCAAGGCTTGGTCCCAATCTGGGACCCCCAAGGCTGGGCAAGAGACTGGGTCCCACTATGTGGGACCCCCCCCCCCCACCGGCAATACTGGTTTCCAACGGTGGTTGGGGGACCAGGCGCCTCCCACCGTGCAAATGGTTTCCAACGGTGGTGGCTGGGGGACCGACCAACCCACCAGCCAGGACGCCGCGGGGATTGGCGGAGTTAAAGCCGAAGGCCTACACGATTCAAGCAAGGGCAATCAACGGCCCTCCCAGAAGCTCACGAAATTGCCTGGACACGAGCAGGACCAACCAACCAACCAGCCATCACGCCGCGGGGATTGGCGGAGTTAAAGCCGAAGGCCAACACGATTCAAGCAAGGGCAATCAATGGACTTCCCAGAAGCTCACGAAACTCTCATGACCCGAACAGGACCAGCCAATCAACCAGCCAACACGCCTTGGGCTCTTGGAAGTTTTCGGCCGCTGGCCTACACGATGCGAGGAAAGGCAATCAACTGACTTCGCAGAAGCTCACGAAACTGTTAGGGCCCGATCAGGGCCAACCAACTAATCAGCCAGAACGCAGCGGGCCAACTAAGTGGGCAAGAGGCTGGGTCCCACTAAGTGGGCAAGGGGCTGGGCCCCACTATGTGGGACCCCCAAGGCTGGGCGCAGTATGTGGTCCCATGGTTGTGGGACCACCAAAGCTGGGCCCCACTATGCGGGACCCCCAAGGCTTGGTCGCACGATGCGGGAACCCCAAGGCTGGGTCCCACTATGTGGGGCCCAGCCTTGAGGGGTCCCACTATGTGGTACCCCCTAGGCTGGGCAAGAGACTGGGCCCCACTATGCTATGTGGGACCCCCCCCCCCCCACACAGGCAATACTGGTTTCCAACGGTGGCTAGGGGACCAGGCGCCCCAGGGACCAGACGCACCACCACCCAAAGGGAGGCCCCGAAGCCCCCCCCCCCCAGACAGGGCGGCGAACGGCGGCAGCCTTGGTGCCCGAAGGGCGCCCCCCAGATCACCCAGAGGAGTGGGCGATTTTTTCGGCCTCGGGGTCTGTCGTCGTCGCCGCGGCTGGATTCGCCTCCGAACTAATATTGGTCAGAACGCGCCACCGTTCTCAAAAAAAGGAAAGGGGGGGCGGGAATCACCACCAATCGCGACCCCCTCAGGCGCAGTGCCCGTGAAGGGAGGGATTGCGCACCGGGGCCCCGCCCGCCCCTATGCCACACCCTCCTTAAGGGGAACGGGTGGCTGAGGGACGCGGGGAGCCACCCCAAAGCTCCCCCAAACCCCGTTGGAGCCACGGGGGGCCTCCAGACTCCCTGCGCCCCAACGGGCCCGCAGGAATAAGGCCAAAGAAACCCGCCACCAATTTCGGCGCGCCTCTCGCGCGGATCGTCGGCCAAGGGGCGGCGGACGGCGGCTGGCATCTTCTAAATTCCTTCCTCCCCCTCCTTCCCTTCCTCCCTTTCCTCGCCCCCCTTTTGCGGGTGGAGGAGGAGGGGAAGAATGACATGTGCAAAGAACGTTGTCCAAGAGTGAGTGCTCACCCACGGTATGTTGCCAATAGCCCCCTTGGGGTATCGCCATTCAAAGGTAAATCTGGTAGAGTGGCGAATCGTCTGTTTGCATCCACATCCTCCGGTTTCGGCACAGAATTTGAGGACGTCTCGGGCGAGGCGCTGGCTTTCGCACCCTCGGGGGCTCAGATTGCGAGGATGTATCGGGCTGAGCGGTGCCTGCTTTGGTGGCCAGACCCCTTTGCGTTCAGAACCACTTCTGAAATGCTTCGGGTCGCCTCAGAAGGAGGACGAGGAGAAGGAGGATAAGGATGGAGGGTGACAGGGGAGGGGGACAGGAGGGGTTATTCGGCGGAAGGACGCGGAGGGAACAGGGCAAAGTAAGGGTTGGTGGGAGGACAGGCAGGAGGGGAGGAGGGAGGAAGAGGACGGAGGCTTTTCGCGGACGTCACAGTCTCTGGCAGACTTTGGACAAGACTGACCCTGTGAATGGACCTTGCCAGAATCCTAACCCCCTGGTGGGACTTTGCAAACAAATCTGACCCCCTGGGGGTGCTTTGCAAAAGCCCGACCCTCTAGGGGGACTTTGCAAAAATCTGACCCCCTGGGGGGACTTTGCAAAAATCTGACCACCTGGGGGGACTTTGCAAAAATTTGACCCCCTGCGGGTACGTTGCAGAAATTTCACCCTCTGGGGGGACTCTGCAAAAATCTGACCCCCTGGGGGCACTTTGCAAAAATCTGACCATCTGGGGGGACTTTGCAAAAATCCTGAACGCACGGGAGGGGGGGGGGGGGACTTTGCAAAATGCCGAGCCCAGGCGCCCACCGCTGATCTTGTGGCGCCTGGAATACATCGGCCCCGAGTCCGATGAAAACTAGCGCGCATCTGGGTAGAGCGGTCGAAATCTCAACCTATATGAAAACTTGTCTGGGTGCCGTAGGTGCACACCGAGGCGCCCGAAAAAACAACCTGGCTGCTGGGACATAGGAATTAGGGACTGGTAGATCATACCGCCCCTCGGCAAAGTAGCCCACGAAGTACGTCCCGAAGTACGTCTCAAAGTACCACCGAAAACAGCCCCGCCGCTAAAAAGTACTGCGAAAACTACCCCGCCCCGCCAAAAGTACCTTCCAAAGTACCCAGTCAGCCCAAAAGTACCTCCCAAAGTACCCAGTCAACCCAAAAGTACCTCCCAAAGTACCCAGTCAGCCCAAAAGTACCTCCCAAAGTACTGGTCCCAGGTGCAAAGTACATCTCAAAGTACTGTCGCAGGTACAAAGTACGTCTCAAAGTACCGTCGCAGGTACAAAGTACATCTCAGGTACTGTCGCAGGTACAAAGTACGTCCCAAAGTACCTCCCAAAGTACACTCCAAAGTACCTCCCAAAGTACCGTCGCGGGTACAAAGTACATCTCAAAGTACTGTCGCAGGTACAAAGTACATCTCAAAGTACTGTCGCAGGTACAAAGTACGTCCCAAAGTACTTGCCTCAGGT
Organism: Prorocentrum cordatum; assembly: GCA_963575745.1. Lineage (NCBI taxonomy): Eukaryota > Dinophyceae > Prorocentrales > Prorocentraceae > Prorocentrum > Prorocentrum cordatum. The sequence goes on along the minus strand of CAUYUJ010014253.1, from coordinate 416,407 downwards.
ACAAAGTACAATCCAACGTACCCCGACGATTTCTCGAAAGTACAAAGTACATCTCAAAGTACTGTCGCAGGTACAAAGTACGTCCCAAAGTACGTGTCCCAGGTACAAAGTACAATCCAAAATACCCCGACGATTTCTCGAAAGTACAAAGTACGTCCCCGGGTACAATCCAAAGTACCCAGCCAAAAACGGAAAAGTAGTGGCGCGCGCGTGGCATGCGAACGAAGGATTTGGAGAAATACACGCCTCAGGCGGGGATAACGAACACGAAGCACTGCTCAATACCGCAACCGCTCGAGATACCAGCCAGGGTACCGCGTGCCTTCTGCACATACAAAATACAATATGCTACCACATGCCCCGCGCCCGCGCGATATACCACAGCTTCACCAATAGTACTTCACGGCGCAAAAGCTTGTCCTGCAGCCGCGGCCGATGTAGGCGCCGCGCAACTGAGCGGCGAGCAATCGTCGGCAATGCGCGCGCTACAGATTCCGCGCTTGGGCGGAGTGAGCAGCCATGTATTGGGCGCGCAGATCGAAGTAGCGACTGGCACCTAGCTGGAGCTACTCGGCGCAGCTGGCTGGAATGCACAACGATCTTCTGCGCAATGCACGCCAGCCGCGCCAAAACAAAAAAAATGCGAATTACCCTACTGCTAAATGCCAGGAAGGCTAATGCTGATACCAACTCAAGTAACAGTTCACTGGCCCAGTTACCACTGGCAGTTGAGTTCATGAGGTAATTGTATTGCGATAAAGACTTATTTCTGGAGCACGGGGTGTAATAGTCTCGGTGTGCCCAAACTGCTAAAGCACGCGGCTTCGTGCTCGAAGCTGTAAATAGTTGCTGGAGGGTAACGGATTGACTTCTGATGCTGTGGACGGGCTGTTTTAAGCACACCCCCTCCCACTTCCGTCATGTGAACTTCGTCACAAGCCGACAGCATCGCTTGGGATAAAACGCCCAAGCCCGACAGTGGGATCGATTGTGGGATCTATAGTGTGAAGGATCGTGAGATCGATCGTGATATAGATAGCGGGGCAGGTTGTGACATCGATTGTGAGACCAATCGTGAGAGCAATACCAATATCGATAGTGATGTCGATCGTGATATCGATCAGAAGATCGAACTTGAGATCGGTTCTGTGATCGGTAGTGAGATCGATAGTGATATCGATCATGAGATCGATCTTGACTTCGATATTACGATCGAGAGTGGTATCGATGGTGGAACCGCAGTGAGACCAATGAGGAAGGAGGAGGAAGGAGGGAGGAGGATGCGCGTGTCAAGGGAGGAAGGAGGAAGGAGGGATGAGGAAGGAGGGAGGAGAAGGGAGGAGGGATAGAGAAGGAGGAAGGAGGTCCGCGTGCGTGTGGGCGTGTGTGTGTGTGCGTGCGCGTCTAGCCCAAGACCCAAGACAACACTCCAAGACGACCACCCAAGACAACCCTCCAAGACAACCATCCAAGACAACCCCCAAGACACCCCCCAAGACTCACGGGCAGCCCTCCAAGACAAACCCCCCGAGACAATCCCCAAGACAACCCCCCAAGACGACCATCCAAGACAGTCTCCCAAGACGGCCGGCCTAAATCACGGCCGCGCCACGTGAAGCGCAAGCTTAGGTTATCCTCATCCTCCCTCCTCTTCCTCCTGAGAAACAACGTGGAGCTTTTTCAACCAATCTATGATCGGTCTCGCTCCCGAAGCAAATGTGAATGGAACTCAAGAAACTTGGGAATCGTCCACGGCCGTGTCACCTCGATACGGATCACAACCTGTCTTCTTCATCGCTGCCGCCAGGTCATCATGAGAGGGCATGGGTGTCCTCTCCTGGCTGGTACGAGTCCTCTACGAGGATCTCGATCGGAACTTGAGGCTGAGTCGATGGTGCCGATGGTGCATTGGAAGGGGCGGCCTCTGGGTGGCCAACGGACGCGTCGGAGTGCACCTCGAGCCTCATGCGGGCTGCCTGAGGCAAAATCTCCGTGCTGCCCATGCGCTTCATGCTGGCATCGAGCTTCTGGTGCCCAGGACGCTGAGACGTGAGCTTGGACAGCCATGGCGTTGAAGGAATTGCTGCTGGTGGCAAACGCTCGGTCCTCTTGGACTCTGGCAGCCCTGGTGCACGTACTGGTGGCTGCTGCGCCGCCGCTGCTTTCGGTGACGTTGATACTGGCGGCTGCTGCGACGAAACTGCTGAGCCAGGAGCTGGCCTGGCTGCCACTGCTGTCGGCGGTGCTGCCATGGGCGGCTGTGGCGACGAAGATGCTGAAGCAGCGGCTGGCGGCTGCGGCGACGAACCTGTCTGACAACAAATGCACTGAGAAAGGGTGGCGGAGGTGCAATCTATGCGGGACTCGTTGATCATTACTTGCGCTCACGTGAGCGTTTGGGCTGAAACGAATCCAAACCGATCCAGTACAGCATGCTAGAACCCCCCCCCATTTGTTCAGATACCCAGAGCCTTGCTCTGGAATGGGAGTGCGAACCTCGTCTGCTGGCTCCAGCGGGACAGGTTGGGGAAGAAGAGGCATTCGAGGCCCCTTGATGGGACACGGTGCGACGAGCTTGACCTCTGAAAGCATCATGAAACGGAAGCGCTTATTCTGCAATTCTGGCGGCAAGTTCCCGATCTCCAAGTAAATCTTAAGGTTCGGCTCATCAGTACCAGCAGTTGCCATGACTGGTGGCGTGCTGAGGTCGCACTAGGTCTGGAATCGATGTACCAGCGTTGCCGCGCCCAGATGGTGCTTGGGCCCATTTGAGTTTACATGTGTGGTGTGCGTGTGTGTGTGTCTGTGGTGCGTGTGTGCGTGTGTGTGTGTGTGGTGTGTGCGTGTGTGTATGAGGATGCGTTGCTGATGTGCTGTGTGCGTGTGGGGTGTGCATGTGTGTGCGTGTGTGTGTGTGATGTGAGGCGACACGAATGCACCAGCGAACCTCAATGTCGGAAACAGGGAGCTGCGAGTGAGTCTGGATTACTGGGCAAGGCCGTTGGAAACTAAAAGAGGAGGAGGATAGGCAAGGAGAGGGGAGAGGTGGAGGGCTAGGAGGAGGACGAGGAGGAGGGGCCCAGACTCCTCCTCCTCCTCCTCCTCCTCTTCTTCCTGAGCAAGGATGAGGATGAAGGAGAGAGGACAGGGCAAGGGGAAGGGCAAGGGTGAGGGCGGTGGTGGCGAGGATGGATTAGTTCGACCAGCTGTCGCAACTCAAATGAATCAAGGGCAGAGCTCCGGTTCAGAGCCCTCATCAGTGCCTGGCACAACGGGCCGTTCCTTGTCAAGTAATCTATCTGCGAGGGGCCCGAGGGTTCGGAAGTACGCCCGAGCAGCTCTCCTCTCCTCAAAGTCCGCCCCGCCCTCATGGGCGTAAGTGGTCTAGAGCGTTTCCTCTTCCAGTTTCCTAATCAAACCCCTCTCCCTACCCTCCCCCCTGGGGTCTGTCCTTCCCCCCCTCCACCAACCCCTCCACCCCCCCTCCACCCCCCCTCCACCACCCTTCTCCACCTCCCCCCTCCACTACCCCCCTCCACCACCCCCCTCCCACCCCGCTCCACCCCCCCCCTCCACTCCACTCCACCCCCCCTCCACCCCTTCGGATGTCCCTTGGGGGCTCCAGAGGGCCCCAAGAGGGCTCCAAGACGCGCCCCAGAGACCACTGGGGCCCTCTTGGGGCCCTTTGGGGCCCTCCGAGGGCCCTCTCGGAACCATCTTATGGGCCCATCAGGGGCCCAAGAGGGCCTCCCGCGATTCCCTGATCACCTCAACGCGCCTGGGCGTCGTTCGGCGATGGGCTGGTGGGGGTACGCGAAGCGTCAAGAATTTGGCTTGACGTTGTTCTTATGTTCGTGGTTACTACCAGCTCGATGATGAAAGCCCAACCAAGAAACGAGAAACCCTATAGGCCGTCCCTGGGCCTTGCGGGTACCTGCCTTGCACGTCCGCGTGCGGTTGCAGAACTTACCACCTCCGTGGTGACAGCAATAGGCTATGAAATCTCCCTTCTTCGCGTTCCAGGCCAGCGTGCCTCCAGGGGCGATGATGCTCTCATCGTACTCACCAGCTGCCCCGAGAGCTGGCCCAGGCGGAGGTGGTGGTGGTGGCGGAGGCCCTGGTGGATCTCCCTCAGGCGGTAGCGGAGGCGGGGGCGCTGGCGGGTCAACTGGTAGCTCACCGCCTTCATCGTCAAGGCCATCGCCCCCGTCAGGATGGACAGCCTCGCCTTCATCTTCATCCAGACCGAGCTGGCCCTCAAGGTCAACGCTGGATCCTTCTGTGGGTCTCGGGGACGGGAGGTCTGGAAGCTCGCCACAGTGTTCGTGGTCCAGCAGAACATCCCCGTGCAAGTCCTTCAGGTCACCAGACTTCGTGGAGGAGCACTCGGCCTCCTTGTCCAACAGAGCGCCACTGGCAGCACCAGGAGCGTCGTGTTGCTCATCTTCGCATGCTTCCTGCTCTGACTGCACATCGCCGTCTCCGTCGGATTCGCCATCGTCGTCACCGCCGTCTCCAGGAACGTCGGGAAGAAGGACGAGGCCCCAACCAGACTCCACATGCTCCCCGTTCGCCTTCTTCCCTCGCTTCTTCTTGACTTTCGCCCATGGAGGCAACCAGACCACCCGACAGACGGGCGCGCCTGAATCCACGGGTGGCTCCAGAAGCTCAACGTCGACGCAGTCGGCTGTCATGGTACCCAAGGGGCTGCACCTCCAAGATACACTGTAAACGCATGCGCACCAGCGTAGTGATCGGTCGAAATCTTTCATCGCCCGCCACGAACTTGAAAAATCGTGAGTGGCCGTCAATCGAGCACCAGATGGCACCGCGAAGTCTCCAGAACTGGCATCGCAACCCATCCTGTGAAAGTCCGATCTCCATGGTGATAGACTCTGGTGGCCAATGTGGTGCCAAACCCCTTCAGCAAGCGGAAGCCCATCGATGAAACTGTCGGCGTCGAGATTCAAGTCCTTGGCCTCTTCCTCCGTAGGCTGCCGCTGGCCACACAAGAAAATGAAGCATTCGGCTTTTGGTTGGAGCCGCTGTCTTACGATACCAACTGGGCAAGCACGCTTCACGGCGACATCAACGTTATCTATGAACTTCTTTACGTCGCGTCCAGCACCAGTGCATACGCAGAAGCCAACCTTGGTACAAGGCTTAGGCGTGGGATAGTCGTCATCCCACTCTGGATGAGGGACGTGGTCGATTGTCTCGTGAAATCCAGACCATATGTTTGCTAAGACCTGGGTGAGCTGATTTCTGGTAACTTGATCTCCACATGACAGAGCCCTCTTGACCCTTTCACTGATGTCGAGGGACTCCCACACAAACGACGTCAAGGAGGCTGCAGATAAAGTGGATGGGATGAGCTCGCCACCCCGGTGTGCCGAAACATCCATCTGCCCAAAGATAGACCGAATCAATTCTTGGCCTTCCGTGTCGTGCCACTTGACAATGGCATCATCAATCATCTTCTCCTCCATGCGCAAGCACGTCGCCTCCAAACGAAGCTGGCGATTCATGTCGACGATGCTGGCCATGGATGTCTCGACTGCGGCTGCGCCGCCCCTGAAGCTGCAGACGCCCATCGGCACGGCCAGGGCACTCTCACCAGCTCTGGAAGCAATGTCGCACATCGCCTTTCTGCTTTCGACCATCTCCTGCAGCGCTTTCCTCGCCTTGTCTCTCGCAACTCTCCTGAGGGCGCGCCTGGTGTCGTCGCCGAACGGGTGGACGGCGCCAGCTCTCGCTGCCCTGGTGGCAATGGCACCTTGCTTCGCATACTCGGCCTTCTCCTCAGGGCTCAATGCAGCGTACGCCAAGGATGCCTCGTGCAAGTCTGGGCGCCCTGACGTGCCCAGCGTGCGCTCTCTGATGAAAGCTCGCCAAGCACCACCGTGCCCTCTGATGCGTCTCTTCGGGCACTCGGCGGCGACCGATGAAGTCGTAGTCTTCAATGCAGTCTTCTGTGCTGGTCGAACAAAGCCACTCCGCAATCGTCGGCCCTTCTTCCTGAAGAGCTGGCAGATCCTCTGGGCTGAGAGGCGCTTGATGTGCAAGGCGTGCGTTTGCACGCTCAACCCAACCAGAGACCTCCTGATCGTTGCGTGGCTGGCCTCCACGGTCGCCGTCTCGCGGGGCGTGATCGACGCTACGTGAAGCAATTCCCCGATGCAAGCAGCGGAAACCAGACCATCTGGGCTTCCAGTCGCGTACTTGCTGATGATGGCCTTGCTCCAATCGTCCTTGAGGTCCTCGCAATCGTTCACGATCTCCGCTGCCAGCTCCGGCTCCCCAACCAAACGGAAGAGCTTGAATGGGTAGCCTTGGTGCAGTTCCCTGAGGCCGTTACACATGCACCCCAGCTGGCTCAGCATCAGGAATGCGCGCGTGCGCAACGATGATATACGACAGCTGACTGGCACGATATCCCACTCACGCGAGGCACTCATCACCGACCGCAGAGAATTGAAAAGCTCCGTCTCGTTCTCGAGCCTGCTTGCTGAGATCAAAGGGCAGGCGTCAGCAATCATATCGGGGCAGATGCCAGACCTGCGCTGCAAGTTACGAAAGTCAACACGCCTGCTATGGACATCGCCTGCCGACTTCAGATACTTGTTCATGAGCTGGATCATTGGCTTCAGAACTCGACGAATGAGGATAAGGTGGACTTGGGGAAAACACTTCCACAGCCACCTGACACCATACGCACGGTGTTTCGACTCCTCCTTCCGCCGATCGTCGAGGCTGATGTTATTCTGCTGTGCTGCCTTCCCGCCGCCTTGCTGCCCGCCAATGCCTGCATGCTCATCGTCGCCATTCTCGTCGAGCTCGAGATCTCCGAGTTCCCCGCCAGCGCCGTTCAAGTTCTCTAACATACCCAGGGCGAAATTGTGCTCCAGATGCTCACCGAGATCAGTCGTGTCGAAACCAGTCCACTCGACGAAGGTTCGCGTGAGAAGCCCGTGGATACATTCTAGCAACCCCAACCAGTCCGTGCACTCGTCGAACCCTGTCCAGCGACTGCTGGGCCACACATGCGGCTTGCGATTGGCCACGCAGGCAACGAACATTGCAATGAATTTTGAAACGCAATCCTCCCTGGATCCGCAGCACCCCTGGCAACAGTGCTCCACGATGCCCGTGTTGGACCAGCAACCGTTGGCCAAGGAAGCGATGACGGACCGCCTCAGCCTGATGGAGCCCGACTTGGGCTCGAGGAACGTATCCAGTACCATGGTGTTGTGTTCAAGGTCTGCACGCGAAGGTCTGGTGTTCTCGCGGTACACCAAGTCCCTCGAGATCACGAGCCGCAATGTCGAGCGAAACCGTCGCATCGCATCCGACGCGGAGAGGGCTTTCGCAACATGGACCATCATGCTGGTGTGCAACTTGACCTGTAGGAAAACCGTTTTGTAAAAGCCGTACACACGATGTATCTCACACAATATTTTCAAAGTGCTCCTCGCAGCTCCTGTCTCTCTGGCCAAGTTCCGCTCGAATCGTGTGATGGAGCTAGCCCCGTCGGTGGTGACGAGCCTCTGCACGCGCTCGAACAACGCCGCGATGTCGGCCATCATTGGGGAGCTCCGGCCTAAGGACTCGTACAACGCCTCCGCTGTCGTTCGGGCCATGGACTGTATGTGACAATCCATTGGAATGTGAACTGAGACCATGCCGTGACCAGGAATATCAAATAACATCGCGTACATCCTTTGCGTGTTGAGGAGCTTGGCCACGTGGGCCGTCTGGCAGGTGCAGCTGATGGGCACCAGCCGCGTCTGCTGAGCAACACCATCTGCAGGAAGTTCGCGGGCATCAGGTGCAGGGATATGCTCACGGTCAGTAAGCCTGGTGTACATTGGTGTTTCGTCGTACATCAAACGCTCAGAAAAAGTGACGGCCCTGCCACCCAACGCTCGAACATCTCGAACCATGCTGGAACACATAGAGCGAGCATCACGCCACTGCACCAGCATAGATGCGCAGGCCGTCGCACACAAAAACTGCTCAGCTTCCTTATTGCCCATGCCAAGTTCAGTGCGGCATTCAACAATCCAAGGGAGGATCGACGTCTTCTCATTCAGGAGGTATTGGCCCGCGTGCGCCTGGATCTTGCTCGGAGCATCGGCCTGCACACCGGCGCGAGCCACAGCAAGAGCGTTCAGCCTCTCAACGCACAGCGCGGCATCCAGCTCCAACTGATGTTGCTCTGCGCCGTGTCCTGCAGCGGGTGCAAGGGGAAGATCGGCACCGTCACCACCACCTGCAGGGAGTGCGAAGGGAAGATCGGCATCACCACCACCTGCAGGGAGTGCGAGGGGAAGATCGGCATCACCACCAGCACCTGCAGGGAGTGCGAGCTGATCGGCATCGCCACCATCACCTGCAGGGAGTAGTGCTGGAATGCCAGCACTGAGACGCCCCAACTGCTGGCGAGCCTGCTTCAAAGCCACCCTCCCTGGCGCCCACGCGACCGACCGTTTCTTGGCCGCTCGAGCTCGCTCGAGCTCGTCTAATGCCAACCCGTCTACAAACACGTCAGGTCGAGCCTCGACTGGATGCGCGGGCGCGGGCTCCCCGCTGAGCTCGCCCTCGCCAGACTCTGCTGCGTCGTCGGGCTCGCCCTCGCCAGACTCTGCTGCGTCGTCGGACGGCGGGGGGCTCAGGGCGACATGCCCCCAGCCGCCATCCTCGCTGGAGCAGTCGTCCTCGACGGCGGCTCCCCAGCCCTCGTCGAGCATCGTGCCCGAAACGTTTGAGTAAAAATGGTTGCGGATATGTTGATCATGCTGACCGATTGGTGCTAATGACGGGGGTGAAATTCAACACAAGATGGGGACCCCGACAAGAGCTGCAATATGTACCGCGTTTCGATAACAAACCTCATCCTCGCTCCTCCCTTCGCTTGCTCGCCTTCCAACCCCCGAATCCTCCCCCGCCCTACCTCGCGGCATCCTCATTTTCCTCCTCCCCCTCCTCCTCCCCCTCCTCCCCCTCCGCCTCTTCGCCCTGCTCCTCCCCGCGTTTGCCGTCCTTCGCGCAAACATTTCAACTCAACAAACTTCTCCTCCAGTGGTACTTCATCCTCTTCCCCCCCTCCTCCACAGATTGGCCTCATCCTCATCCCGTTTCCTCCTCCCTCCCTCTTCCTCTCCCGCATCCTTGCGTCCTCAGCCCCCCATCCTCCACGTCATTTTCATCTTCGTCCTTCCCACGCCCCGCCCATTTCTCTATCAAGTTTCCTCCCCCTTTTTCCGTTTCCCTCCAAACTTCCCCCATTTTGCCCCCTCAAATGATGAAACGCCACGACAGATCATAGAGACAATTTGTGCCTGTGGACACGTGGGGCCCTGTCAGGGGCCCTTTCCAAAGATAAGCAACTTGGTCGGCACGGGTCCTCGGGCAACCACCGCTTCCCTCGGGAATAACTGTCTCACTAGGAATCCGAAGTCTCGCGACCGATGATGGCCTTCCGCGTGGGCCCACCAAGGCCCTTGCACACGGCACGGCACACGGCGCAGCAAGAGGGTTACGCGGGACATGAGGACGCAAGCAGTTTGCGATCGTCGGGAGCGGGAGGGGGAAGAACAGGGAGGAGGATGAGCAGGGATCAGGATGAGAAGGAGGATGAGATAGCAACAGGAAGAGGTGGAGCATGATGAGGGTTTGAGGAATAAGGGCGAGAAGGAGGGAATAGGAGGAGAAGGATGAGGACGAGGAGGAGCACGAGGGATGAGGAGAGGAGGAGGAGAAGGGAAGAGGAAGAGGATCAGGAGGAGAAGCGAAGAGGGGACGCAGGATTGACATGGAGGAGGAGGAGGCGAATAGCGGTGAGGATGAGGGTGTGGAAAAGAAGTGGTAGAGGAGCTGGGAAGTGGGAGGAGGATGACGACGCCATCTCCACCGCGATTTGACGCCGAGGGGGGAAGCAAATCACGCTGATGTGACCACAGCAACCGCCGTTCCTATTACCACCACTACTACCACCACTGGCTGTCAATACGAATACCGCTACTAGAAGCAGCTACGGCTGCTACCACTACTACCACCGACGACGGCCAGTGGTATTGTTACAAGGACTTCTACGACGAACGCCAATAGGATAGATCAAACACTACCGAGCCGACAAGAGCGCACTTTCTGTGTGAAGTCGGGCCGCACCTGCCTCACAAACCGAGAACATTTTGTTGTGCTGGCAATTACTTGTTCGAAGGTTATGCGCTTTGTTCGCGGAAGCGGAACTATTCGAGAATGCGTCTGTTGCTTGACGCACAGTCGTTCGAGACTACTTCTTATGTTCGGAAACTACACCTGGGCCAAATGTTGCCCTACTTGGGATGCTACTTTGAAACATACTTTAAAGCTCCGCCCCTACTTTGAAACCTATCTTAAATCATATCTCAAACCCTACTTTGCCTGTTTCAACATACCCCCCAGCTGTAGCAGGACACCCTTGTCACAAACTCAGCACAGAAATTCGCCAATCGCAACGGGGTGACGCGGGCGCGGGCGCGCCAGGCGCGACGCTTCAGCGGCAGCGCCCGGCCAACACCCTGCGTCGGGAAACCCCGCGCGCGAGGCAAGTCGCGCGGCCCTGGCTGAGGGCCAACCTGCGCGGGGAAACGCACGCCGTGCGCGCGGGGGCGGAGAGTGCCGCGCGCGGCGGCGGCGCCGCGGCCGCGCCGCCGGGGCGGGCCGCTCGGCGGCGGCGGGCAACCCTGCACTGGGACACGCCACACGCTAGCGGGCGGCGCAATGCCGAGCGCGGACAGGGCAGCGCGGGCGCGGCGGGCGCGCGCGGGCGCGCCGCGCGGCGGCGCGAAGCCGCCGCCCTGCACGGGAGACTCCGCGGCGAGACGGGTCGCTCGGCGACGGCGGTCGGCATGCGCGCGCTGGGCAAGTTCAAGAGACCGACGGGGGGGTGCGCGAGCCCGGCGAGCGCGCGCGGGCGCGGCGAGCGTCGCGCGGCGGCGTGGCCGGACCGCCGCCCCGACGGGGAGACGCCACGCGCGTGGCGACGGAGAAAGGGAGAAATCCCACGCGGGGAACCGGCAGACACGACGGGGATGCGGCGCGCGCGCGCGAGGGCGGCGGGCGCCGCGCGGCACCGCAGCCGCGGCGCTCGGCCCGCCGCGCCATGCTCGAGAAAGATCGCGCGACAGCGGCTCTTGGCTCTCCCGGGTGGGAGGGCGCCATGCGCGAAGGGGTCTCGCGAGCGCGGGCGGCGCGTCGTCGCGGCCGCGCGGCGACGGCGACGGGGCATGTTGTCCAGAGAGAGCGCTGCCTGGGAGGAATCGTGCGGGCATGGCGCGCGCGCGGGATCTGCGAACGCCTCCCTGCTGCGCGGCGCTGCAAGTGCGCGCCGGCGGCGCTGGGCCCCATCGCCCTACATGGGGCAACGCCGCGTCAGAGAGAGATCGGGCGGCAGCGGGGGCCGGCAATCCTGCGCGAAGCGCGACGGGCGCGCGCGGCGGCGCACTGCTGGCGCAGCGAGCGTTTGAAACGTTTCCTCCAGTCGGATCTTCTTATGCAGTTTGGAGCGGCGTTCTAGCCACCGCGTTCATCATCTTGCCGTGCAGGAGCCCGTCTCGAGTCCTTACAGGACCCTGTTTGAATCGTTGGTGTATCTGGACACATCGTTGGTGTTTCTTGTTTGTCCCTGTGTCGTTCCTCTAGAATGCCTCCGGGTTCGTCAGAGTCCCTCCAGAATTCTTAGGAATCCTCGGGGGTCTCACCCAGCAGGATCCCCTAGGATTCAGCAGTGTTCTTCAGGGAGCCCAGGGTGTAAGCCAGCAGGCTCCCCACTCTCCCGCGACGCGACGCGACGCGACGCGTCGCGTAGCGCCGCTGGAAGGGGAGGGGGGGGGGTCCCTCATGATGCCCCAGGATTCGCTGGGATACCTGAGGATTCCTCAGTGTTCCTCTGGGTCCGCTGGATTCTTCGGGGCGCCTGAGGATTTCTCAGGACCCCTGAGGGTTCCTCATGAGTCGTCTGGATTTCGTAAGTTTCTCAAGGACTCCTCGGGATCCTGCAGGATGCCGAAGGATTCATATGGATTTCTCAGGCTTCGTCGGGATACCTCCGGATTCCTCAGAAGTCCCGAGGATGCTTCCTGATTTCTCAGGATTCCTCAGTATTCAAGATTCAACAGGATTGCTCAGAATCCCGAGGATTCCTCAGAAGTCCCGAGGATGCATTCCTCAGGATTCCTTAGGTTCCTCAGGATTGTTCAACATTCAAGCGGGCCCCTCTCAGCATTTAAGTTTAACTATTCAATACTCAGGGTATCTCCATATTCAAGAATTGTTCAACATTCAAGCGGGCCCCTCTCAGTATTCAAGGATTGTTCAACATTCAATATTCAGGGTATCTCAGTATTCACCAGGGTTTTTCCATATTCTTGAAGGTTCCTTTGGATTGAGGAAGCGCGTTTCACGGGCGCTTGCCTTGGGAACATTCGGCAGCCCGCTTGTACCGACCCCCCCCCAGAGGGACTCCCCTTCCCCCTCCCCGCACATCCTCCGACCTCCCCCCCCCGAGGGAGGGGGGGGTTCGAACCCTCGCCGTCGTCGTCGTCGTCATCGTCGTCGTGGTCGTCGTCGACGTCGTCGTCGTCATGCGCGTTGTCGTCCTGGCCGCCGTCGCCGTCACCGTCGCCGTCGTCGTCGTCCTCTTCGTCGTAGTCGTCGTCGAGGCCGTCCTCGTGCTGGTCGTCGTCGTCGTCGTCGCAGTCGCCGCCGTCGTCGCCGTCGTTGTCGTTGTCGTGGTCGTCGTCGTCGTCGCCGTCTTCGTCGCCGTCGCAATCGTTGCAGTCGTCGCCAGCATCGTCGTCGTCGCCGTCGTCGCCATCGTCGTCGTCGTGACCGCCGTCGTCGCCGTCGTTGTCGTCGGTTTTCGTTTTCGTCGTCGTCGTCGCCGTCGTCGTCGTCGTCGTCGTCGTCGTCTTCGTCGTCGTGCTCGTCGTCGTCGCCGCCGCCGTCGTCGTCGTCGCCTTCGTCGTCGTCGCCGTCGTCGCCGTCGTAGGCGTCGTCGTCGCCTTCGTCGTCGTCGCAGTCGCCGCCGTCGTCGCCGTCGTGGTTTTCGTCGACGTCGTCGTCGTCGTCATGCTCGCTGTCGACGTGGTCGCCGTCGTCGTCGTCGTCGTCGACGTCGTCTTCG
>CAUYUJ010014253.1:345739-398239 GCA_963575745.1 Prorocentrum cordatum | reverse complement strand
CATAGTAGTAGTAGCAGTAGAACTAATAGCAGTAGTAGTAGTAGTAGTGGTAGTAGTAACACTTCTAGTAGTAGCCATAGTCGGTGCCGGAATAGAAGCAGTAGTCGCCGTCGTAGTAGTAATACGCGTTGACGTTGTAGTCGTAGTGGTAATATCAGCTGTCGCAATCGTAGTTCTGATATTAATAATAGTAGTAGTAGTAGTAGTAGTAGTCGTCGTCGTAGTAGTCGTCGTAGTCGTAGTAGTAGTCATAGTAGTCGTAGTAATAGTGTTAGTAGTAGCAGCAGTGATACCTGTGGGAATAGTGGTGCTACAGCATCTACTGCTAATACTACTGCTCATACGATTAACACTACCAGTAATACCACCACTACTGCTACTACTACTAAGAATAATAACTGCACCACTACGACTACTACTACTACTACTACTACTACTACTTCTTCTACTACTACTACTACTACTACTACTACTATTACTACTACTACTACTACTACTACTACTACTACTATTACTACTACTATCACTGCAACTACAAGGACTACTACCACTACCACTACCACTACCACTACCACTACCACTACTACTACTACTACTACTACTACTACTACTACGACTACTACTACTACTACTACTACTACTACTACTACTACTGCTGCTGCTACTACGACTACTGCTGCTACTGCTACTACGATTACTAAGATCACTGCAACTACAACGACTATTACTACAACGACAATTTGTACTACTACGACGACGCCGACGACGACTACTACTACTACTACTACTACCACTTGTAGTAGTAGTAGTAGTAGTAGTAGTAGTAGTAGTAGTAGTAGTAGTCGTAGTAGTAGTAGTAGTAGTAGTAGTAGTAACAGTAGTAGTAGGAGTAGTAGTCGTAGTCGTAGTCGTAGTCGTAGTAGTAGTAGTAGTAGTAGTAGTAGTAGTAGTAGTAGTAGTAGTAGTAGCAGTAGCAGTAGCGTAGCAGTAGCAGTAGCAGTAGCAGTAGTAAGAATACCACCACTTCTACCTCTACATCCACTAACACTATTGTGAGTCATATATACACTTGTCACCCTACACATGCGGCAGAAGCGACAAGCGACAAACAACATGCCTTGCAAAACGCCGATCCACCGCGTGTTTTGCAGCCATGGTCCGTTCCAGCATCAGTCAGCATCGAATCGGGACATTGGACCGGATCGGAATGTGCGTCGGATCGGGCTGCATCAGCACAGAACCGAAATCGAAACGGATCGCCTGCGCCAGGATGTTCAACAGCACCATGCAAGCATCTGGCCGCATCGAATCATCGGCATGTCGGGATCGAATCGGATCAAGCGGGCAATTATCGACATCGAGTTGGATCGATTGGATCGAAATTGGCCCTGCGTGCGCATGCTCGCAGCTGAGCTGGCTCGGGCCCCTGCTCGAAACAGACAGGTAGCATGTCTGCCTCTAAGTGGGGACCCGGGAAGTGCCAGCTGGCTCGCTGGCAGCCCCGGCTGGGCCGGGGCCAGTGGCCCCGGCCCAGCCGGGGCTGCAGTGAGCCACCAGAGGGTGGCCCACCCTCTGGTGGCTCACTGCAGCGGCAAAGGCTCAACGGTCGGAAAATTGTGCTTAGCGTTCGGGGACGAACTGACCCGGGATAGCACACACCCCGGTCGGCCATGGCCCTGTCGCGAAGCCTGCCCGCTAGCATCAGCGGAGAGCGGCAGGGAGGAATCGGCCCCACGTGGCTCCCAAGCCTGGGGTGAGCCTGAGGGGATTGGCTGACCCCCCTCGAGCGCTCACCCCCGTTACGTGAGCCCCGAAGCGTGTCGCGGCGGCAGCCCTGGCGACACGCTATGCTTTGCGAGTGGGGCGCGCGTCGCTCCGCTCCGCGGGGCGGGAGGTCGGGAAAGATTCGCGACGTTGACGCCCGGGCAGGGTGCCGTGCCGAGGCGTGATGGAACAGAACTGGCGGCGCGACACGCTAAGCCAGAGTTCCCTGCCCACAGACTCCTCCCCTGCGCCCCTACCCCCTCCTCGAGGCCTCCAGAGGCATCCGACATCTCCAACAGAAGAAGGAAGCGACTGCATGGACACAAACTTTCGGAGGTCCCGCGCGGATTTCTTTCATCGGCGCTGGGCCCGCTCCCTGGCGCGCTCCGCGCGCCAGGGGCGGCGCGGGAGAAGGCGCCAGGGGTGCTCTAGCAACGATGAAAGAAATCCGCGCGGACCTCCAAAATCTTCGGTTTGTGACGTTTCTTCTACTTCAAGCAAACATACGTCGGCTACATGCAAGAGTGACCCTAGCCAAGAGTGACCTTTGGTGCGCGCCTTTGGGGGGGCGCGAAGGGGCCAAACCCGAGCGCGCGGTCCGATGCTATCGCACCGCCCTCGGCGGTCGGAGGGCCCGAGTGGGCCCGCACCGAAGGGCCACTCCAGCGAAGGGTCACTCTTACGCGCAGCCGACCGCTGCGATGGCGGCGGCGGCGGCGGAGACAGACCCCCCCGCGCCGGCCCGGATGACCGCGGCGGCGAGCGGCGGCCTCCGCTCTGCTGCTGCTGCTGCTGCTGCTGGGAGCGGCGCTTTGCCGGCGGGGCGCGGCTCGCCGTCGCCGCCAAGACGACGCCGGCACGAGGAGAACCGCGGCTGAAAAGAAATCGGGAATATCTGAGATCCGGCGGCTCTGGAGGATGTCTCAGGAGCCGCCGCCTTCTCGGAGCGTTCCGGAACGCTCCGAGAGCGTTGCGGAAACGTCTGGAACGTATTGATCCTGGCCCCGTCCCAATCGCCCTCCTTCCCCAGGGGAGAGGACAGGACAGGATAGGCAGCGGCGCGCAGGGAAGCGACGCGGGCCCTCCTCCCTGGCAGTGCGCCGGGCCGGGAAATCCCACCAACCCTTTAGGGCGTGAGTGGCTTAGAGCGTTTGTTCGTCCGTTTTCCCTCTTCCCCTTCGGGGAGGGGGCGTTCCGCAGGGGTTGGAGCGTCTAAGATAGCCTCGGCGAGGAAGGCAAAATCATTGATTGCACTCAGGTTGTGGCCACATTTTGGCCTCCTGGCGGGGGCCTACCTTGTTCAGGGGCCCCCTCCTGTGATCGATTTCTTTCAAAATCGCCCCAAGATGGCCCCCGTGGCTCCCAAGGGTGCCCCAAGACTGCCCTAAGAGGTGCCTAACAGGCCCCAAGAGGCCCCCACGAGGCCCCCAATGCCCCCCAGGATGACGCGGCCCCAAAGAGGCCCCGCAGAGGCACCCAAGACGCTCCAAGAGGCCTCGGCGAGAAGGCCCAAATCGCTGACCTTGATCTGCTCATTTTACTCCAGGGCGAGCTTGACAGAAGGCTGGGACCTGGGCCCAAGCAGCAGCTCCGCACAGACAGAAATGGGAATC
The DNA here is from genome assembly GCA_963575745.1 of Prorocentrum cordatum. Lineage (NCBI taxonomy): Eukaryota > Dinophyceae > Prorocentrales > Prorocentraceae > Prorocentrum > Prorocentrum cordatum. The sequence goes on along the minus strand of CAUYUJ010014253.1, from coordinate 394,862 downwards.
AAGAGACGTCTGGCTTCTGTGAATCATGGGTGGGCTACTCGCTGGGCTACAACGAACCAACACACTAACGGATAAGAAATATGCAAGCCAAAACGATACACGATCTACCAGGCCGGCTCTTTTTACTTCAGGACAAGTTTGAGAAAAGGCCGGGACCTGGGCCCAGGTAGCAGCTCCGCACAGACCGATATCGAAAGCACCGGTTCAACTGCAAACGCACAATAAAACTTCACTGAAATTCCCAAAGCGGGCGAGCCGGCAGGGCGCAGCAGCGTTAGCCAAGGCTGTGGCGACGACGCAACATATTGGGATAGGGCTCCGCGACAGCGGTCCAGAACGACCTCCAGGAACGCGCCCTTCCAGCACCTGATGCCTGCGTTGCGCGCGATCGTACAAGCCTCGGCCTTGACAGCGGCGGCCGAAGGAGAGAAAGAGAGAGAGAGAGAGAAAACAAAAAAAACTCGCGTGCCAAAGACGCAAAGGCGTCCTCTTGCGCCGGGACTCGCCCCACATACAAAAGTATGCCTCGCACGATGTCCCGCGCGATCGCGATGACCCCGCGCGCGCGGAGGGCGGCGGCGAGACGCCCCGAGACTGAGAATACCTCCGCGGCGATCCATTCTCGGCCGAGCTGGGCTCGGCCGAGCGCGGCGCAGAGGCGCACTGGAAGCGGGCGGGCAGGCTCTGCTCGCTGAGCCGCAGCCGATGCTGAACGACCCTGGGCACTCGAATGACCTGCAGCGCTAGCTGGCCGTGCTTCTCGCACCTCAGCACAGAGCGGCGGGCCCGCCAGCGGCCGCGCTTGGCCACCTCCTCCAGGGATCGTCGGCAGACGATCCTGTCGTGGCTGGCTCCGCCGTGGCGCAGGCAGTAGAGGGTCGCGCCCAGCTGCTCCAGCCCCAGCTCGCGCATCGCGACGTCGAACTCGGCGCGCAGCTGAGCGCAATCGAAACTCCACAGACGCTCGCGAGGCTCCCCGGCCGCCTCCAGCTCGTACAGGACAGGCGCGACCCAGAGGACTCCGGGGCGTCCGACGGCAACGGGCCGCCCAGCTTCCCCGCCTTGCCGGGGGCCGCCAGCTCCTCGGGGCGCAGCGGCAGCGTCCACCAGCGGAAGCCCCCGGAGAGATCCGTCGCCGGCGGGGCCAAGTGAAAGCCCCGCATGGCCAGCAGCTCCCCCAGGCGGAGGTAGCAGTGGAACATCAGATTCAGGGCGCAAGCCATGAAGCGATCGCCGCGTAGGGCAGGATCTCCAGGGCGCCGCGCAGCGGTCGCGACTGCCCGGGCAGCCCGGGCCAGAATGGCCAACGCCCTGCGCTGGGCGCTGGATACTGGAAAATGGGGCGACCGTCGGGGGGGGGGCCGCCGCCCCGAGCCGGATCAGCCGCCTCCGCCTTCCTGGCCGCTCTTCTTCGGCGGCATCCCGGAGGGTTCGATCTCGTTCTGATTCATGCCGGCGGCTCCCGCCAGGGTGATCTCGGACGAGCGGGCCAAGCGGCGCCCCTCCTTTGCCCCGCGGCGCTCTCCTCTGACAGCTTCTGCGACGCCCGATCGAGCCTCGAGAGCCGGGGCCGCCGGCGCCTTGGCGCGGCGCCGCTCTTCGCCCGCGAAGAGACGACCACTGTCTAGGTTGTTGACGTCGCCGCCAGCGGTCGCCTGGACGAGCACGCGCGCGTAATGCCCCCCAAGCCAATGATAGCGGCGGTCCGCCAGCTCCAGGGAAGCGAGCTGCCCGACGTCCAGCTGGTCGCACGTCAGTGCAATCTCGAACAGGCGGCCGAGTGCCTCGTGCTCACCCACTCACCAATCGGCTGGCCCAAAACTGAGCAGCTGTCGCCACATGTAGTGCCTGCGGACTGGGGTGAGTTCCTGGCGCGCGATCTCCCTGGCAAGCCACTCCGCCGTTCTTGGCCCGCTGATTGGGCCAATCTTGGAAGCTCGTCGTCGTCGTCGTCGTCGCCCCAGCGCGGCAGCTTCCTAGAACGAGCGGTATCGATTCGCAGCCGTCACGCATCTGACAGGGGGGGCGCGCGCAGTTTGTCAGCTCGGCCACCGTGATCTCCATCACCGCGAGAGACCCACGGACTTCACCGCGCCACGGTCATGCGCGCAGATGGCCGCCTCCAGGAGCTCCACTGGCACGCGCTCGCCCAGACGAGCACCGCCATGCGACTCCATGAAGCGCCACTCGCCTGCGCCGAGGTCGCCGCGTCTGCCCGCGCCGAACGCCGCGGGATACCCCAGCGGGGCGGACAGCACAGGCGGTCCGCCTGGAGACGGGGCAGCACCCTCTGCCAAGGCCAGCTCCTCGCCCTCCACCTGCAAGCGGCCGTTCCCCGCGTGACTGAGAGGCCCCTGCGCCGATTTGCGAAACAAGCGCACAGCGCCGCGAGACCAGCTGGCATTCAGACCGCCCAAAGAAACCAGCAGGGCCAGCCCCTCGATGCCTTCCTCCAAGCCCTCCAAGTAGATGTCCCGCTCGGGGGTCGCCACAATCCAGCCCGATACCCGCGCGTGAGCGCACAGCGGGCGCCCATGCCATGAGAGCTCCGTTGGGTCCTGGTCGAGACGAGCACCCGCTGGCCCTGACGGAGAAGGCCGGACATCCTGCTACTCTAGCTTGGCAAACTGCTCGGCCACTCCAGAACGAAAGACAGTCGAGGCGAGAGGTCCGCGACGCTGCGACCAGACCCGACGGAGCTGGCCTCGACGGCCGCCCCCGCGGCGAAGGCCAGCAGCGAGGCGAGGAGGACCGCGGACAGCGGATGGCCCGAACACTCGGGCAGCGGGAACGGCGCAGGCACCGCGAGGTTCGCCAGCCCGCGCCGCTGGAACAGCCCCCCGAACAGCCGAATCAGCTCCCGACCCACAGAGAAGCCCTCGCCCGGGCCCACGTTGCAGGTGCACCGAGTCCCGTGCCAGGCAGCGACATGGGCGAGGCTGCCCACCGCGCCGGCGGCGCGGCTCGCCTACCCCGAGAAAGAGCGATCTCCCGACTCGCCGGGCTACAACGAGCCAAAGCATTCACGGATCAGACATGTGCAGGCCTAACCGATACACGATCTACTAACTCAGGCGCTGGCCGCACTGGGGTCTCCCAGGTGGGGGCCTATTTCAGGGGGCCCCATCGTTTGAACGATCTCCTCTGGGATGGCCCCGAGATGGCCCCCGAGGCTCCCGAGGGCGCCCCAAGACAGCCCCAGGAGGCGCCCAAGAGGCCCCGATAGGCCTCCAAGAGGCCCCCAAAAGACCCCCAGGATGGCAACGAATGCCGGCAAGAGGCCCCCCAAGAGTCCCGCAATATGAGCATGCGGTGGGCGCCCTCTGGCCTTGCCGCATGCCCGCCCGCCTCTGGCAGGGGCGAGCCAGGTCAGCCCGCGCAGTAGCTGGTGCGACCCCCAAGAAGCCCAAAGATTCCCTGCAGAGGCATCCAACACGCCGCAAGAAGCTTCGGTGAAAACGCCCAAATCATTGATTCGACCGAAGCGTTGGCCACGCTTAGGCCTCCCAGGAGGGGGCCCTAATTCAGGGGCCCCCCTCCTCTGAAGGATCTCCTCTAAGATGGCCCCAAGGGGCCCCGCAGAGACATCGAAGACGTCCGGAGAAGCCTCTGCGAGAAGGCTCAAATCATTGATTTCACTGAGGCGTCGGCCAAAATTGGGCCTCCCGGGGAGGGGGGGAAATGCCGGGAAATCCCTCATTCACGAGGCTCCTTCCATTGATCGATGTATTCCAAGATGGCCCCGAGACGACCCCCGAGACATCCGCGGGCGCTCCAAGATTGCCCCAAGACGTGCCCAGGAGGCCGGGAGGCCCCCGGGATGCTCCCAAGATGCCCCCAAGAGAGTCCCAGGAGACCCCCAAGGGGCCCCAAGAGGCCCCCCTGAGGCACCCAACACGCCTCAAGGAGCCACCGGGGCTGCCAAGACACCTCCAAGACACCGAGGACCTCAAAAAACTCTCAACATAAATCCGGAGACTCCGAGAGGCATCCAAAAGGCCTCTGGCCTTCCTGCTCCCCCTCCTCCTCCTCCTTCTCGTCCTCCTCCTCCTTCTCCTCCTCCTCCTGCTCCTCCATGCGGGAGCGCGCGCGGGCCTGTTGGGGCCTCAGGCCAGAGCGCGGCGGCCCGCGCCTTGTCTCGCACGCCGCCCCGCCGCACTGCGGCGACGCAGCGGGCGGAAGCAAGGAATCGCGTGGATGCGAACTATGGCCGTTGACTGCGCTCTACATCAGTTACAGCATGACAAAGACTTCACGCATCTACTCACGAATGCGATGCCCAGCGCACCGAGCACGCCCTAAAGGGGCACTTGCCCTCAGAAGGCGAAGGCGACGCCCCGGCAGCCTTGGAAGTGGCCCCAGGTGGTGTCACTGAAGCCTTCGGTGTAGTCGTGTTCTGGATCCGCCGATTCGCCTGCTTGTTCAGACGTCGGTTCGCATGTTTACGCTCTCTCCGGGCAGCAGAAGGGGGGCTTGCGCGCGTAGCTCCCGTCGCGCTGCAGGGGCGGCTTTGACCGGGCAGTCGGGCCGCAGACTGTCCAAGAACAGGCCTGTCGCCGAGAGAAGAGAGAAAGGCCCGCCATTCTTCTGACGAAGAGCACCGGAGAGGTCACCGAAACGAGCGCCCACGTGGACCTCGAATCGGTTTCTGGCCACAATAAACCACTCCACGCAAAAGAAATCGTCGTCAGCAGTATCGATGACGACCTTCAGGACCTTCGAGGGCGCATCAGGGGGCGACGAAGGCACGGGGCTCAAAGCGGGCTTGGTCGCGGGTCGCGCTGGGCCCTCTTCCCAGCGCGCTCGCGTTTCGCAGCCACCCAAACGCCCGTGCCGGCCTCCACGTCAGCGCGGGAACGGGCGGACCCAGCCGGCCGCGACGCAGCAGCACAGCTCTCACCGCCCCGCTCAGCACGCGCAGCAAGCTGCGCGGCGCGGGCGGGCTGGCGGCCGAGGACATGCAGAGGCTCGCCGAGGGGCTCCTGCTTCACGATCTCGGTAGAGAATGCGCGAAGCACATCGTCATCCCCGGACTCCGGTCCACCGCGAGGTCCAGCAACAAGAGTGGGGCGAGGCAAGCGCCAACGGAAAGCGCAGCAACCTTTCCTGGAGCGGGCGAGGTCGGGAGGGGCCTCGTCGGAGTCCGAGGCGGGAGAAGATGCCCAAGAGGAAGGGGTCGAGACTCCGGAGCTGGCGCCCCAATCAAAACAACCAAGAACCCTCATCTGGCCCCGCTGGGGCAGAGAAGCCGGCTCGGGCCCGCGGGCGGGCGCGGTGCTTCTCGCGCCCATATGTCCGTTGCTCCTGCGTGGATGCGACTCTGCTGGGCCTGCGTGCCGGCGCTGTTGGAGCGGCTCCAGGGCGACAAATTACTGCGGGTCGCGACGCAGCAGCACGGCTGTCCCAGGGAACGCCCGTCTGGCCGACCAGCGGGGAAGGCGAGGCCGTAGACGGCGCAGCTGGAGATGATGAGCCCGCTATATCAACAAGCACTTCGAGGGGGTCGGCTCGACGACCAGGAGTGCGAATCAGGAACGAGCCCTCGAAGAAGCGAGCGCGCGCGATTGCGGCGGGAGGGCGCGGGCGGTTCCGAACAAGTCCTGGAGTCGACGTTCAGCGATGCCAAGGGCAAGGGATCTGCACCCGCCCGCGCCCGCGTGGACCGGGTCCGACCCCCGCAACCTGCGATGGCGCCCGCCCGTGAACTCACCCCAAACATCCGACTGAAAACGGCAAAACCGACACAGGCGAAGCTCGCGCGTGACTGGGCCCCCCCGGAGAGCGTTGGATTCCTCATTCGGGAGGCCTCGCGCGAGGCCGCGCCGTGACTTGCGCCGAACAGCAGCCAGACCGCGCCGAATACCACTCAAAGACAAGGGAAGTGGCCCTGCCACGTCAGCGGAAACCTCGCCACCGGCAGGCCCGTCACAAGCGCGTCGGCCAGGGCGCGCGCGCAGATTCGATTGCGCGCAAATGCCGCAATGCGCGTCGCATTCGGCGACGCGGCGTCGACCTCAGAGAACGACGGGGCGCCGCGCCGAAGCCGCCTGGGAGGTGCGCCGCGAGCGCCGGGGGGCCGCGGCGTTGCAGGCGCTCGATGGCGTCGCGGGGCGGGCCCAGGACGACGGCGGGCTCTTCGCGCAGGGCGTGTCCACCGTAAGTGAGGCACGCGCTCCCAACGCCGATGCCAGAGGCGACGGGGCCTGCGCCCAGCCGGTGGCCGATCCCCCCTCATCTCCCCCCTCCTTCTCCTCGTCCTGCTCCAGCTCCTCGGATGTCACTGGGGTGGGGGAGCTTGGGGAATCTAAGTTTTTCTCCCGATCCAATTGAAAACTCATCGTTGTGGGGCTAATGAGAAAAGCCCCACGGCTTCGTCGCGCGCAATCCCAGCCCTCGCCGGTAAGCAAAAAAAAAATTGCGGGACAACTCGAGATAGCAGCTTCACACGGGAGGCAATATGCTGGCCGCGCGCCACCGCGCAGGCGCCGGCGCACTCGCTGACCGCAGTCTCACCGCATGCTGATTCCAGAATCAACGGCTGATCCAACGGCCGCCGGTTGATGGCGAAGACAAAGTCCTGTCCGCGCAAAACGTGCATGTCCGCCCCTGCGTCCGCAATCGCGCGCTGTCCTACGCTTGAGGCGGCAAGCCTTGCACCGATGATCAAATTGGGAGTGGCGGCGCGGAGCAACTGGCCCGGGAGCTCATGCAGCAAGTCTTTCGTGTCCGCGCAGTTGGACTTTTGCTGGCCCACGTACTGGTGCGCCAGCGAAGCCAAAATGTCCAAAGTAAGCGGTGGAGCAGTAGCTTGTGGCGGGGCAGGCGGCGCCCATCCGCCGCCCGAAAAACTGCCTGGCGATGGCCGGCTGGTCCCGATGCAACTCGCATCGTGCGCAGGCCGCAATTGGCCAGCTCCGCTCCGGCCTCTTCTCCTTTCGTTGAAACCCGGGGGTGGCGGGGGGCGCCCAGCAGGAGCGCGGGCCCCTGCGGTGCCGCCAGGGGTGTTGGTTCCGATCCAGCTGTTGTCAATGGGACTGTACCCCTTTCCTTTGTTGCCGCCTGCAGGTCGTCCTTTCCTTTTGCCCTTGTTGAAGCACTCGTTGCACCAGCGGCCCCTTCGGCCACGCTGTTCGCGAACGTCGGGAGGCAACGCTCGCGCTTGCTGGTTCCAGGCCGTGCTTGAGGAAGAGCCAGGGGCAGGGGGGCCCGCAAAGTTGTCGCGCGCGAAACGGCAGCCCTTGCCTGGCAGACACCGCTCAAGTAGAAGGATCAAGGGATCCACGCGTCTCTCCCTTTGCCTTTGGCGACGTCTGGTTTGCCGCGGCCGTGGCCGTCGCCTGTCTAAGCAGCACCCGAAAGAACGCTTGTTCGTGGAGCAACCGGGTCAGGCAACCCATGCGCCGGCCTTCTGCTCGGCCATCGCAAAGATGGCGTCCGGATCACCCGGGCGGGTGAAGTACACCATCTCCAGACCTACCTGCAGCGCCTTGATTTTGCCGATCAGCCGTTTCAGCGAGCGCAGCTGCGCCTGCCGTGAAGTTGCGGGGCCCACTGCGCGCAGCTCCTCGCGCTCCGACCGCCGCATTTCCAAAACGCGTTGTAACTTGCTTTTGTCGGTGACAAGTTCTGGGTTCGTGAACTTGTCGTTCAGGGCCGAAGCGCGCGCGGCACTAGCGCGGCGGGGCGATGGCGGCCAGCATGGCGACGCCGTCGGTGCGGTCGTCGGGGAAGTACGTACAGGCATACATCCTCGTCTGCAAGCCCGAAGATCTCGAAGGCTAGCGCTTTGCTGGTTTTCGTGCAGACGTGCTCACGTCAGGGTCACGGAGGACAAGTTGAACAACGAAATCCTTCACTCTGTTACCCGAACCAGCTAGCGAGTTTGGCGTTGACCCAGGACCGCCAGGACTTCACTGTGGGAAGGGTCCTGGGCCCCTTCGGCAGGGCCGGCAAGGGTTGCTTTGAACCGCCACTGTCGCCCGACTTGATGGCAGACAGCTTCTTCGCCACCTCGCATTGGGGCTCGCCCAGCCTATGCATGAGGAAAGAACTGACGTCGGGAGCGGGCCCTGGAGACTGCTCGGCTGACTGTGGCCACGCTGGTGAAGCAAAAGATTGCGGTGGTAGGCGTTGGGGTGATAGTCCAGGCCGACTGGCTTCCGGTTAAACCCTGGGCCGTTCAGCCGGCCGTGACGCAGCACGGCTGTCAAACCCTGGGGCAGGAACGCGTAGCGCTACTTCAAGAATGTCGAGAATACTGCGTCCAGGTCTTTCAGCCGGCCACGACGCAGCAGCACAGCTGGCAGACTCTGGACTCCGAGGAAAAAGAGGCCTTGTTGTTGTTCGTGCTGCCCGGCGTTGTACTGCAGTAAGTTCCGGCGTAGATGGGTAGATGGGGTCCAAAGCACTCACGCCGAACACATCATGATTCTTGTTTCATATTCCCGGAGATCGTGATCGTCGAAGCCTGCCGATCGGTCAAGGAATCACGATCCAGATCAGGAGCCGGAACATATCCGGCTGCCATCGCGCGCGGGCGGGGAGGGCGAAGGAGGGGGTCGGAGACACTCGGGGCGAGGGGCTCATAACATGCGGAAGTGCGCGCGGGCCTTTTAGAACATTGAACCAGAGTGCGGCGGCCCGCACTCTGTCTCGCACTCCTCCTCCTACTCCTGGTCCTCTTCCTCCTCTTCCTCATCCGCATGTTCCTCCTCCTTGCTTCTCCCTCCCCCCCTACCCCCCTCCCTATTCCTCCTTGTCCTCCTCCTCCTCCTCCTCCTCCTCCTCCTCCTCCTCCTCCTCCTCCTCCTCCTCCTCCTCCTCCGATTCCTCATCCACCCTGGAGGGCGACGTCTTGCCCAGCCCTTTTTGGCACTGCATGCTCCTCCACATCCCTGATCAGGACAACTCGTCCAAGCATCGTTTCTAGATGTGCTGGTGGGGCTACTTTTTTGATTCGCGGCCCGCAGGGAGAAGTCCAGAGGGCGGCATGACCGAGGCTGGGGCACAGCGACAGATAATTGGCGCGACACCGCGCAGAGTGCACCTGCAGATAAATTAAAAAGAGGCGGCCACAATTGGGCAACCAACGATCACAGGTCAACCCGCAGGTGGGGCCGAACCGTAGCCCTGCCGAAAGCACGCAGACCCAGGCAGAAGCCGCTGAGCGTGTGCCAGCGGAAGAGGGCAACCGCGACTAAGCAGGTGGAAACCAGGCCGGACCCGCAGGTGGAGCACCGACCGGCAGCCTGCAAGGGGGGGGCAGGGAGGCGCGAGAAAAGAAAGAGAGCGCAACCGTGAAGGAAGCGTGGCGGATCCACTCACTTGACACCCAGTGCGTGAGCGTCTGCGCGGACGCCAGCCACACACAAAGCCACCGATAGGGGTCAGGCCAGTGAGCATACGTCACGAACTGACAGGTGAAGCAAGAGGAAGGGCCTTCAGCCAGTGCTTCTGCATCACAGCCCGCACTCCCGAGCAAAGCCTGGGTGGGGTTATTTCAGCCGACCGCAGGCGAGAGCGCCCACGGGGGCCGCGGGAACCATAGCGGTGTGGTGCCTCTGCTCCCAGGAGGCGCAAACTGTGGCCAGAGCCATCAGCTAGCTGAGACGGAAAGGCGGTGCCTTCAGCCGGTCGATCCTGTCCGTCGCGGGCCGGCAATGCGGCAAAAAACCGTGGGTGAGCATACATCGGTCGACCGCACGGGCTACGCGCCCATGAGTATGGGGGTCAAAAGTGGTGATCGCTCCGGACGGCGACGAAATCGAAGCCACTGCGCATTGCTGGACTTCAAAGGATGGGGCACTTGGAGGGGCCGCAGCCAGCGTCCGATGCGTCCCGGCCCGCACGCGGCACGGGCAAAGTGACTGGGTGAAGCGTGTCGAGGAGCGGTGGGGAAACGCCTTCGGCGAGTCGACCCTGTGCTCCACGGGCCGACAGCGGCCAAAACCGACGGTGGGATTAATCCAGCCGACCGTGCGGGCTATAGGCCCACGAGGTACGTGGGTGTCTATCGCGGTGGTGGGGGGTGTCCCTCGACCCCAGGAGGCAACACCAGACTGACCCCGCGGCCCGCCGCTGCGGTGAAACACGCCCTGCCACTGGCTGTGCCGACAGGTGTGGCCGCTTAGTGGGAACCCAACGGTCATGGGGCCAGCCGCGACTGGTCTTGCCGGTGTGCGGTGGGCCCTGCGATAGCCGCACCTCTCGGGCTCTGTGTTGTGGCGACGAGAAAGGGGGCTAGCAGCCGATAGCCGCTGGACTTGAGTGTAAAAGCAGTGGCGACGAGGAAGGGGGGAAGCGGCCGATAGCCGCAGGACAACGGAGTGGATGTGGCGACAAGAAACGGGGAGATGCAGCCGATAGCCGCAGGACTTGAAAGCGAAACAAGAGGCGGGGGAGAGCGGCCGAAAGCCGCAGAACGATAGTCCGAAGTGGGAACGCACCAGGGGGAGGACAAGCCACGCCTCTGGGGAGCCCCCACGGTAAACGGGCGCGGCTAGCCTTCCATGAAGGGGGTCACACGTTGTCCAAGGGAGCCCAAGGCCGCGCGCCTTGGGGGCTCTGGGCTGTGTCGGCCCTGCCCTGGGCAGGGGGCCCCTGTCAGGCCAGTTGCTGGGCTACCAGCGTGCGAGTTCCCTTCCTCGCTATCGCTTGTCGGCGTATTGCTCGTCACTTTTCGGGGCGGTCCTCTTTTCCCTGCTCCCCCACTCAGCGCCTCTCCAGGAACTCTCCAGGCGGCCCCACCCTTCCCAGCGCGGCCTTGGGCGCCATGGGGCTCCAGAGCTGGATGCTCCCGACCAGGTGGTATCCCTGTAGTCTGTGTACGCTGGCGGGGCAGCTGTGTCAGCTCTGGGCTTGCTCCACGGGTGTTGCTGCTCAGCCCCAATGTGTGTGCTGGACGACGGGGCCTGCTCGCAGTGGCCTGTCCTGCCGGGTGGGGCCGGAGGGGTGGGTACTGTCCTGCTGCTGGCGGCCCAAAGGTATGGGCGGCCCTCGTTATCTTGCCCCTTGGGTGTGCTGGTCCTTGCGCTGCGCTGTAGTAGGCTACGATACTTATCGGTGACCTTTTGCCATTCCACTCGGAGCTGGTGGTCCTTTACCATCTTGTAGGCGTCGTAGCCCGCTGCTTCCCACGCCCGCAGAAATTCTTCGCAAAGCTCCGGTGTGTTTCTCTTGGGGTCCGAATGGATGCGGACCCAAGGCAGACCTTGCAGGCTGCCTGCCCTGCGGACCCAAGCTGTCCACGCCCCGTTGAATGCGCCTCCGAGCGTCTTCTGCAGTCTGATGACCTTCTCCTGGGCTGGCTCGTCTCTCTGGATGTCGGCCTCGTCGATGGACCTCATGTATATGGGAAGTCCTCCCAAGGGGTCGTCTTGATGCGGAGGTGGGAGTGGATCTGCCTGTGGGCGAGGCCGTATCTCAGGGATGCTGTCCTGCCCGGGGCTGGGCGCCGGGCGGGTCTCGCGCACAGACGCTGCGAGCTCAGGGATAGACTCCTGACGGCAGTCCGGCTTGCTCCCTGTCCCTCTTAGGTTCCTGTTGTCACGGAATTGTTCCATGTCCGCCCGGGAGCGGGCCGTTGCGTACGGCGTCCAGGTGGCCGCTTCCTCCTTCGCAGGGGGGTCTGTCCACAGCACTGTCCGCATGTGGGAACCGTCTCTGTCGCTGGGGCCGTGGGCTTCGGTTTCCTCGGCCTGCTGCGGGGGACTGCCGACCATGGACACGGTCCTGTCTGGTGGATTGTCCTGGTGGGGCTACGCGAAGCGTCTAGAATTCAGCAACGTAGCGTGAAACAGATTCAGGGTGCTGGATTGGGTAGAACACTGTGCCGACTGATCGGTCGGGGGTTGGAACATCCATCACCCAAGAAGAGAAGGGATGGATGGATGGATGAATGGGTGGATGGATGGATCGAAGGTTTGTGTGAGTGGGAGGGCGGGGCGAAAGTCAGCAAGAAGACTTGATATCCGCCGAAATGGTTCGCTTCTAACCCATATGGTCAGGACCACATCTCACCGCAGCTTGGCCCACTGTCAAGGAAGCCGAGCTACCGTGTCACGGGACCGTTGGCAGGGATGACTAAGCATGCTCCCACCGACCTTGAAATATTGAATATGCGAGGACCCCCTTCCTCTTGAAGCGCCACGGGACGACGCTGCGACGAGCAAACTATTTCTCAACCCCCGTAATATGTCTCCTCCTCCTCCTGCACCTCCTCCGTAACCCGCCTCCGCCTCCTCCTCCTCCTCCCCCTCCTCCTCCTCCTCCTCTTCCTCCTCCTCCTCCTAAGCACTGCGGGCCTGCCTGCTTTTCCACCTGGATCCTCCTCTTCTCCTGTGCCTTCCTCCCCTTCTTCCTCCTCCTCCATCCATTATCATTATAAACGGCTACTCCCTGTCGCACCCCCAGACGTGTCCATAAGGCGGACCAGGCGTGTCGCCCGAGACTTCCTCGCAACGTATGCCTGCAGCTTCAGATTTCCAGCAGCTTCACGAATGGAGGGCGGGTCGTTTTCAAAATGCGGCCCTCGCCTTAGCGCCGCGACCATTCGTCTTAAGCGATTGCAGCGGTTTCTCGTATGAGCGAAGGGAGGTTTTCAACATGTGACTCTCGCCCTCAGGCCGCGCAGATTCGTCTCAAACAGTTGCAACCCGTTCGCAGATGGAGGGTGGTTCCTTTTTCGAAATGTGGTTCTCGCCTCAGCGCCGCGAGGGACTGTTTGCTCTCAATATCAGGGCGTTCTGGCACACTTTGGACTTGTTAGGACGCACAGGTCACTTTGATCCGCGGCGTTGAAGTAGTAGTAACTGCTGTCTTCTAATGGGCAACGTGCCGTAATTAGAACAACATATGGTAGAAACCCATGAGGAGTGTGAACTTGGAGCGGGGGTGCAACATCGCTGATGCATCTTGGGTTCACACTGGTCCCTCCTCCTCCTCCTCCTCCTCCTCCTCCATTCTCCATTCATCCTCCCCCTCCCCCCCTCACCCCCTTCACCCTCGTCCGTCTCCGCAGTCGATGACGACGGTGGCGGTGGTGGTGGTGAGACGACGACGACGACGACGACGACGACGACGACGACGACGACGACGACCAAAGTGGGAACAATGGCCAGCGGTCTCCTGCTGCGCCCTCCGCCACGCCTCCTGCTTCGCGGGATCCGACAGGACGTCGTACGCCTGCGACAGCTCCTGCCGCGGCTGCACGAGAAGGGGACTCGGGCCGCGGCTGCTTGGCCACCGCGCGTGAGAGCCCCAGGGGGCAACGGAAAGGAAGGGAGGGAGGAATTATAAGACTAACAATAATCATCATCATCATCATCATCATCATCATCATCATCATCATCATCATCATCATCATCATCATCATCATCATCATCATCATCATCATCATCATCATCATCATCATCGTCATCATCATCATCATCATCGTCATCATAATAATAATAGTAATAGTAATAACAATAATAATAATGATGATGATGATAATAATAATAATAATACTAATAATGACAATAATAATAATGATAATACTAATAATAATAATAATAATACGAATTATACTAATAATAATAATAAAAAGAAAAAGAAAGGGTCCCCCCTCCTCCTCCCCCTTCTGCTCATCCCCCTCCTCATTTCCTTCTTCATCCTCCTGCTCCTCCACCTCCTCCTCCCCGTGGAACGTTTCTGAAGCTCCTGGCACCTCTTTTGGAGCCTCCTAAGAATCTCTGGAGCAAGCTGCTGAAAATGCCCGAAATTACGCGAAGCCATCCTCCTCCTCCTCCTCCTCCTCCTCCACCTCCTCCTCCTCCTCCTCCTCCTCCTCATCATCATCATCATCATCAGCATCATCATCCTACTCCTCCCAAGACCCCTTTGAAGGGACAGACCAGTGCATGCTGGGTCGACCCAAGCCACATCCACGCGCCCCCACCCAACCTTCACAGGGGCACGAGCAGCAACAGGAGGAATCTGGCTCCGCCACACCTCGAGCACCCGCGCGCACGCAGCTGTTGTTGCTCCCTGCCTCCGTGGAGGCGGCGGCCACAGCCACAACCGCGCCTCCGCCCTTCGGTGGCTGGCGGGGCCGTGCCGGGAGGCTGGGCGCCAGACCAGCACGGCGCCCACCGACGGCGCCGTGCGCCGAGCCAAGAGGCGCCCCGTGCCGGGAGTCTTCCTCACCTGCTCCGCTCTGTAGTTCGGGCGTCGTGAGCGCTGGACGCCGGGTCGGAGACTCTTGCCGATGCAGACGGGCGCGGCGGGTGCCACTCGAAGCTGGGCTGCGCTCCGTTTCCTTCCGCGGTTCCGGAGGGGCCCTTGGCCCATGGGCTGCAGCACCTGCAGCCCATTCTCCGCTGTGCCTCCTCCTGGTGGCAGAGCGCGGAGAAGGCCAGCGCGAGCTGGCCCGCGTGCAGGAGGCCTTCACACGCGCGCCTCAGCGAGCAAAATCTATGTCTTCCGCACGTTTCCCTTGCATTGCGCTCGCCGCAGCATGAGCTTCGCACGGCGCAGGCCATCGTTGATTGCTCGTCTTTCTCGCGGCCTGGCCCCCTGAACGAGCGGAGTTGTTATGAAAGAACAACACGCGCTCAAACCTATAGGAAGTAGGAGCAGGAGGACTTGGGAAGGGCAAAGCGATGAAGACGCGATAGAAATGGGTGCCAGTTGTCGGACCCCAGGGGGGGGCTCCCCCGCGAACGGGGACCCCAATCCGACGACACACACCCATAGCCCCACCTCCCAACGGATTTCCATGACGAGAAGCCTGGGCGTCGCACAGCTGTGAGTGCGAATTGTTTTCGTCATGTGCTTCTTGCTGTGCCTCGCCCTTGCAGCAGGGCGCGCGCTGCAGGGCAGCTCGCGCGGGAGGCCTTCGCACGCGCGCGCTGGCTCCAAGACCTTCGCGGTCGGGGTCCGCTGCCTGGCAAGCCGCGGGGTTCTCGGGGAGCAGCCAGTCTGCTCTGAGAGCTGCGCAGCGAGGGAGTCAGTCATCTGGGATCTTGGTTCAGAGGGCTCAGGCCAACCTCCACACGAGGGGCAAACCCAGTCTGAGCACTGCGAGGGTCTCGGCATTTCTCTAGTTGACCCAAGAAGGGGTCCAACCAAAAAGGGGTCGTGCAATATCTATCTATATATATGGGGCAATGGTGTATATATATATATATATATGGCAATGGTTTTGCGAATGTCTTGCGGCAGAGACGTGTATCGCATTGTATTGTAGCGAATATGTTGCACGCAAAATGTCAGCAATATACTTGCGCCCGGGAATCTATTGCACGCCCCCAACCTGCTGCAACCCCACAAATCTACTGTTGCACCACCTCGTTTTAGCAGGACCCCCTGTTGGGTCAATCAGAAAGTGCCGAAGCCTGGCTGGCAGTCCTCCAACTGCTAATCTCATCTCTGGGCTGCGGACACGCGTGCGGTGCACACGGGCACCAGGGAGCGGCGGCAGCCCCTTCGTTGACACGTCCACGTGCTTCGATGCTGCCCCATGTAGGGAGCGGCGGCAGCGTCAGGGGGGGGGGGGTCGGACGATTTTGTCTGTTCTCGGAAGTTTCCCGATGGATGCTCCCCATCATGGGACGCACAGAGACATACCAGTATTATAGATTATCCTTGCAGGCTCGAGTCCGACCCGAACATATAGTATACCCGTCTTGTCGTATATCGTTTCCCGAGCGGTGTGGCCAGATGGCGCCCGCCACGACGCATATACTGTAAGATGTCTCGGTGCGCGCGTCGTCCCGGGTGGGGGCGACGCACACCTAGTATTAATATGTTGGGATGACGCCGACGTCAGCTGCGCCTTGCAGAGAACGTTGCGGGGGGGCCTGGATCGCTCCGAACGGCCGATGGGGACCCGAGGTGCGACGCGAAGGCCAAGCCTCTTCTTGTCGCGACGAGAGGGGCTGCACTCACGCGCACTTGTTGCTCCCCCATGAATCGCGGAAGCAATGCTCGGCAATGCCAAGACCGTGATCGCCCGCGTAGCTGAAATGCCTGTTACAATCGGACTTGATTGGACAGGACACGCGAGATGACACAAGACCCTTGCGAGGGCCACATTGCCACAGGGATGCGAGAAGGCATGGGTCGCAGGGCACAGGACACAAGGGTACCCTTGCTCTGGCAGGGTCGACCTACTAATCAGGGCCGACTGCATGGCAGACGGCGAAGCGTAGCCAGGACAGCAAGACAGACGGCCAACAGAAGACCGAGGGAGGGAGAGGCAGCAGCATCATGAACGAGCTCAGCAGTAGAGGGACAGGCGGGCGGCGACACATGATGACAAAAAACGGCTCGAGGCGCACCCGATGATGACGACGATGACGATGACGATGACGATGACGTCATCGTCATCGTCATGGCAGGTAGGCGCGGTACAGATCTGCGTGTTCAAATTCTCCCCAGCCGGGTCCTCCCAACGAGCGGAAATGTCTTTCGTGTTTGTTCCCGAGTGCCTCGCGCTCGCCGCAGCGCGGGCTATGCGATGTAAATGTCATACGTGTTTGCTGCTTCTACGGAACCTAGCTCCGCAAACGAGCCATCTATATATATATGTGTGTGTGTGTGTTGTGCAAGTCCTCTGTACATTGCATTCGACACGGCACAAGCTTCGCAGGGCGCATGTCGTCTTTACTTGCTCGTGTTTCCCGCGGCCTGGCCCCCTCAACGACCGCAGCCTTTGTTATGTGTGTCCTGTTTTTGCTTCGTTCTCGCCAGACGGCGCGCGTTGCAGGGCCCTGCGTGGGGCTCTCTCGGGACGTCTCGAGGCCTTCTTAAGCCGTCTTGGAACGTCTTGGATCCCTGGGGCCCCTGGGGATTGTTTTGGGGGCGTGTTGGAGCTGTCTTGGTAACGTCCTGGGATATGTGGGTCCCTTTTGGGGTTGTCTTCAGCCCTTCCAGGATGTGGAGGAGAGGGGACTAGCGCAGTGGAGCAAGGTGGGGTTGAGAGCGGTGTGGGAAGGATCAAGTTAGCCAGCTCGAGCCAGAGGGCTCCGTCCACTCCAACCCACCCTCCCACAACATAGGAAACAAGTGCGTCGCGTCCGACGCTTGTCGCTCATCTTACACCGTGGGCGGCTAGACGTTCAGCGCGCGGCATGAGCTGCGTCCTACTCCTGCCGCGTATTGAGCAACGTCGACGAGAAACAAGACCGCGCGCATACGCCGCGCCCCGCTCCGGCCTCTCACGTTGCATCGTCGGCGACAACATGTCCAGCGCGCGAAGTGCGCCGCGTCTCATTCCAGCCACGCGCGTTATACCGCCAATCGTTGCGCTCCTGCCGTGCATCGAGGGGGAGGAAGAGAAGGAGGAGGGGGAGGAGGAGAAGGAGGGGAGGGAGAGAGGAAGGGAGGGAGAAACTGAGGAGGAAGAGGAGAATGCCTCTTGGGAATTCGTGGGGCGTCCCATTCCCGCTACGCGACCCGCAGCGCCGACGAAAAGAAAGAGCATGTTGGCAAACAAACGTCGCCGTTGCGGTGTTTTTTGGCAGGCAGGACGGGGGGGTCCTGCGTAGGGTTGGCCAAGCGTCCGCGCGCGATGTGCGCCGCGTCCAATTGATGCTACACTTTTCGCAGCGTCGACGACAAGAAAGTCCATGTTGTCGAACAAAAACGTTGATTTTGCATTGTTTTCTGAACGCGACCACCCGCTTAGGCTTTCCCAGGCGATGTTCATTCCGTCCCATTCCTGCTACACTTTTCGCAATTCGACGACATGTTGGCGTGAAAAAAATTGAAAATGTGTTGTTTTTACAGTTCGGACGGCGGGGTTGCTATCGGCCGGCTAGGTGGGGGTTGGGGGGTCTTTAACCATAAGAAATAAGGATGGGGCGGACTGGGGCGAATTTCGTTCAACAGAAACGTTCACATCGTGGGACTCTCTGAGGTCAGCTTGGGACATTCTTAAGCCGTCTTGGGACGCTGTTTTGTATTTAGGGTCCCTGGATGCCGTCTCGAGGGTATATTGGGGCGCTCTTGGGGGTGTCTTGGGCCGTTCTGTGATTCTCGCGAGCTGTCTTGAACCCGTTGGGGGGGCCCTCTCGGGACGCGGGCCGTCCCGGAGCCCTCTCGGACAGCCTTGGGCCCGTGCTGCGGCTCTGTTCGGGCCGTTTGGGACCGTCTTGGGGCCGATGTTGGGCGTTCGACGCCCAGAACGGCTCGGGATGCACAGCAAAACAGAAGATTATGATGTCCCTAATGGATGCGCGATGTGCCCAGCGACGACTGAAGAAGCAGAATCGCCAGACAGCCGAGAAGGCTGCGCACGATGGTCCGGCTGCACCTCTTCTTCCTGTTGGCCTTCGGCATCGGCTTGGGGCCATACCATCCATAGCAGGTGCAGTCGGCCTAAGCGTAGACCCTGGGAGAAGTCTAGCTGCAGAGCCCGCTCTGGCACCTGCTCTACGCCGATACACTGATCTACCACGTTCTCCTGGCGTGCACTCTCTGATCAGCTCGCCGTTAACACAGCTCCGTCTGCGAAGTCGCGCACACTGCCGTTAGCTGAGACAGCAATTGGCGCAAGCTCATGCCACACACCCGCGAGAGCTACGTCGGCGCTATCTGTTCCAGCCCAGTCCAAGACCATTCACATTCCCGGGCGGACATGAGAGGCACTGCGGCAGGGGAACCTTCCTTTCACCGTGGTGAGGGCGATGCCAAATCCAAATCCAGTCGGCCTCAACCTTACACGGGACGCGAGAGAAAATAGCCTGCGTACTCCACTGGAAACCTCCGCTCCCATGTGTAATGATCCAGTTGGATGGCTGCATGCGTCGGGCAACTCTTGACGCTTCGCGTATCCCCACTAGCAATCCCGCCCCAGGCAATCGAGCAATCTCAGGGGAGGGATTGCTCCGAGCAATCTCAGGGGAGACCCGCCCCACGGCAATCCCACTGGTCGACCACCACAGGAGGCAGAGGCAGGGCGACCCCTTTCCCCCCCGCAGAGGATCCCCACCTCTGAGGGACAGCCCCCACGGGCAGGAGCTGCAGATGTGACCGTAACTCAGCACCAGCAGCAGGCAAGCCAGCAGAGCAGGGACAGGACGCCGACAGGCACTGTGAGACGGCAAGACAGAAGTCGAAATAGAAGGGCCCGGCAGGCAGGTCCCCTGGGAACGAGGACGCGGCCCAGGGCAAGGCTGAGAACCGCGAGGCCGACGGAGGACAACTCCCGGTCCCTGGTAACGACGTGGGAACCCCAACCAACAGCACCGGTGCAGAGTAGACCTGGAAGGGGTCTCACGCGCACCTCAACTGAGCCGCAAGGACCAGGAGAAGGAGCGAGGAGGGTGAGACTCAGGGTCAACCCCCCCGCGCCCACTGAACCCACCGCAGCCCCACAACCCATTGACGTCCTCCAACAGGTATGGACACAGCACAGAGATCGCGAGACGGGGTTATCCCCAGTCGCCCCTCCTGATCAGGTACTAGCCGCCTACCAGGTAGCCGGCTTGGACAACAACGCCATCCTGGACGCGCTACGGCCCCTGCATGAACAGGGCACCATCCGTCTAGGACCCGATCAGGCAGTCGACGACATCGCGGGTAGGCTCCGAATACAGGACGCGGTCGAAAGGGACTTTACGCAGCAGGAGCAAAGGGCAGGGGGAGGCGGGCCTGCAGTACACCGCGGATCCACGAGCGAATGCTCCCCCCTACACCTGGTGTCCCTCTTCGACGGCTGGGGAATCGCCAGACTCGCCGTGGGCGACCTCGTGAGCAAACTAGGAGCCACCAACAGCTTTCGATCCTCGGTCTTTGTGGGGCACAATAGGACCGCGGCGGAGGCAGTGGCACGCAGATGGGCAAATGCCCCAGATCCTCAAGACGGAGGCCCCCCGCATAGACAAATAGCGGAAGATGTATGGGATCTCTTCAGGCGTAAAGACCCCCATGACAACAGAACCCCCTGGGGGAGGCATCTCGACTCCCTGGAACAGGGCAGCGCCCGTCTGATAGTGGCAGGACCCCCTTGCAACAACCTATCAGCGGCAGGCACTCACGCCGGCAGGGATGGACTGGCAGGGGCTCAGTCCTCCCACTTCTTCGCTGTCCCCACAGCTTGGTACCTTGCAAGCAAGAGAAGGCCAGACGTCTCCGTCCTAGTCCTCGTGGAGAACGTGGCCTCCATGCCGCTGGCCCACCGCGACGCCATGAGAATGGCCATGGGGGAGCTCAGCCCCGAGTGGGCAGTCAAAATGAACGCGGGCGACCATGTGGCCAGCCCCAGAGAGCGCCTATGGATCGGCAACTTCCCACCCCCCACCAGCACTATAGCATACACCCGTCTCCCCAGCCCTTGGGAGCCGAGATGGGCATACAGGCCTGATGGAAGGATCCCGACTTGGACGCAGTCCAGGACAGCCCAGGACGACCCGGACGCCATCCTTCCCAGCAGTTATCATACCCACCTCCTATGTCTCCTATACAACGAAGACAGTAGCTACAGGTGGTTCCTTCGGAACCCTACGGAGCTGAAACATGGGGCAAGGCAGATGCTCGCTGAGCGCGGTGCGGAGCAACGATTCCCAGGATGCACCGAAGGCCTGGGACTAGTCATGGCAGGAAGGGATAGGGAGAGCCCGGCCACAGAAGACAAGGTCAGGGCCCGGGGAAGAGGGTTAGTGAAGGAGGGCAGAACTCACGGGCTCAGACCCCCGAGCGCAGACGAAATGGCGAGAGCGATAGGCTTGGCCGGGTACTACCGCGGACTTGGAGTAAGCGACAGGACGCTCTACGACGAGGTCGGCATACACTTCGACCCGCGCTGCCTTCAACGCAGGATTGTCTCCGTGATGCGTGCCTAGACCACAAGGCGCTCGGCGGCACCGGCCTGCGCCCCCGCCCCGACGGGCAGCCAGATAGCGCGCGCGTGGACCGCAGCGCGGGCGTATGCAGCAAGACAGTGCCCGTAGGCGCAGCTCAGGAACCACCCCTTCCCAGACGACATTGCGGAACAGCTCCGGCGCGAAGAAGCCCTCCTGGCCGAGCTGACGAGCCCCTAGATTCCGCCGAGGGCCCCAGCACGCTCCACCAAGCGCTGGGGCCCACCCCCCCGCCACGCTCTTGTGCCGGGGCCTCGCTCCCACGCCTGGATGCAGGCACGAGGCGCGCTCAATAGAGCTCTCGAAACCCTCTGCCAGCACAAGGTTCGCGGACGGAGGAGCCTTTGGTCCCTCTTACACACCGACCCCTGGAGGCAGCTCACATGGGACACAATGCGTGGTGGCCTCACACTAGATGACGTGACACGGGCCCTTGACGCCACCCCCGCTAACAGCCTGCCCAGGATCAGCTGCTGGAGCGTAAGATACCTCCGAAGCTGCACCACAGCTAAAAACCAAATTAGACACGCGCTCCTGACCCAGGTCACGATGAATAAAAGGATCGCCCTGATCCAGGAGACGCACTGGTCTGAGCATGAAGCTGAGGTATGGAGAACCATGTTTCCCGCTCGGACCCTAGTGGCCTCCCCCAGGTACCTCGGGCCGACCGGAGGACTTGTCGGAGGAGTTGGCATTCTCCTCCCCCATGGTATCTCCCTCCTGGAGCAACAGATCCTGGTCCCAGGATGCGCCGCTGCCGCGATTGTCCAGCAACACGAGAGGAGATTTCGGGTGGTGTCAGTGTACCTCCCTCCTACCAGAAAGGAGGACACCCTTGCAGGAATCGCCGTAGCGGCGGAGCATTGGGAGCCACTCGACACCTACTGGGGTGGGGACGTCATCCTGCAGCTTGAACACCCAAGAGATGGGGAGGTGGAGGCCGCAGCCCTTCTGAGGGACGTTCTTACTAGCTCCGGCTCAGCCGCCTTACACATGCCCAGTCCCACCAGAATCGACAAGGAGAGCGAATCGCAGATCGACATGTTTGCATGCCCAGTCCAGCAGATCTACGCATACGAGCCCCGTAAGTTTTGGAAACTCACGCTGTCGGACCACGCCCTCATCTCACTCGAACCACAAAGGGCGAGGAGGGCCAGAAGGGACGATACCATGAGGGCTGCGGACCTAAGGAACCTCCCCGCCGCTGCACACGCAGAGCTTCGTCAGCTCTACGCCCACCTGGAGCTCACCTTCGGAGTCCCGCACGTCAACCTATGCGGCCTCCTCCAGCCGATCGACTGGGTCCGACCAGCTTGCCTGGGTGGATTCCCTGACCAGCACCCTGACAACGACGACGGCGACACCTCTCTCAACACCCCCCCTAGTGCGCAGCAGAGCGCTGAAGGAAGGGCGCTTGGCGATAAACTCCACCCGCCTGTCCTCCCCACTCTCATGAGATTCGGCAGGCACGCTCTCTCCTCAGCACTGCTGGACTGGTGGAGAAAATGGAAAACCCACAGAACGTGCGCCTCACCCGGCCTCCTGCTCGCCGCGGCCAGACAGAAGAGCGAAACGACTCGCCCCGTGGGAGCCCTGGCGGCTTGGCTTTGCGAGTATGGCTGGGACGGGCAAGACCTCTCCCCAGACCAGGCTGGCCAGTGGCTCAGAACGTGGGACGCCGAGGTCAGGCAGAGAAGAGCAGCGAGGCTGTCCCCATCACAAAGAGGCCCTGGGGCAGAACGCTCACCCCTGGCAGCCCACTACAGAACGGGGCGGGAGATATACAAGAAGACCCACGCCATCCTTGGCGTGCGCGACCACAGCGGCACGTGGCACGACAGGCCCGACCAGATCGACAACGCTCTCTGGGACAGCCGCAGCGCGATATGGCATTCTGCCCCCCCACTCCCCGGCTCCGCCTGGAGACTACTTGACCTCTACTTCCAGCGTCACCCCGGTATCGAGGTCACAGACAGGCCCAGACCAAATTGGGCAAGGTTAGCTGCCCTCGTCCTTACCCCCGGCGGGAGCGCCCCAGGGGTGGACGGTGTGCCGTACGAAGCATATCATCCTGGGGCCAGATTCGTAGCTTGCCTCATCGCCCAGGCGTGGCACGCCGCTGACCTCAACCCGGCACTCATCGAAGAGGTGCTTGGGCCCTCTGTCGACCTGCTTGTGTGGATCGGGAAGAAGCCCGGTGCTGAATCCCCCAGCGACATGAGACCGCTCCAGCTGCCCACCTGCATTCGACGGCTGTGTGGAGCCTCCCTGGCTGACCTAATATTAATAGGCCCGGCAGTCGAACCGCTCTTCAATCCCAACCAGGCAGCCAGGCGAGGAGGACTGCGCGGCCCCAACATCACAAAGGTGACCCAACATCTGGGATCCCCCCCCCAAGCCCCCAGCTGAACCAGGCCTAGCCTGGGCCACACTCCTGGGCCGACACACCGCTGCCGTCGAGGCTATCGTCAATCACGCTGCCACCGCACTAGGGAGCGCCCCTGGCACGGCAGTCATCTTCTGCGACCGAAATAAGGCCTTTGAGAGAATATCGCTTCAATGGGTGGACAGCCTCCTTCGTAGGTGGAAGCTCCCTTCGTGGATGCTGCACGCCCTCAACTCGTTGGTTGCCGAACGAAGGGTACATATATGCAGGGACAAGTACAAATGTCCCGAACGACGTTTGTTGAGATCGGTTGGGATGGGCGGCGCCGCCCCCCCACTTCGCTGGAGCATGGGGTACGACCCCCTCATCGCGGCGATCTCCTCCATTACCGGTGACGACGACCCCGCCTACGTCGACGATCTGGCTGCTTTACTCAGCACAACGAAACAGGCTCTACGTGCGGCCATTGCCCTCCCCTGGGCTGCCAAGGCCGCTGGGCTCCTGGTCGAGGCCCGCAGTTGCAGAGGAATCCGCACCGCGGACTCCGCAGCACTCAGAGCTGCGCTGGAAGAGGCACCCGTCCATTACGAACAGGACGGTGACAACGTGCTTATCTCCGGGCTCCCCAGCGCGCTCATCCAGGCACTCGTGGAAACCTGCACTGGACAGGGCCCACCCAACTGGTGCACCCCCTATCAGCGCCCATGCAACTGCACTTTCAAGACTGCCCTCGTCCCAGCCGGCAACCACTAGTGGTGGCGTGCCCTCATGGAACACACCCCGTTCGGAGGGTCCTCAGTACGGGACCAGTGGCCCTACCTTGGGGCAGTAGTCGTTTCCCGCGCAGCAGAAGGCGATGAGCTCCCCCCGAACGGAGGGCTCACCAAAGGGCAGGAAGACGCTTTATGCAAAGGCACATGGGACCATGGGACCGTCCCCTTCCCAAGATCAAAAAAGAGACATGGCCCTGCACCTGGCAAGAATGTCCCCCTCGCGCACTGCAGCGGCCTGGAACGCTTATCTTGTCTCCCTGGCGCCGTACGCAGCCAATTACGCCCCCCCCCGACGTCGTGCAAGAGCGCGAATTACGTGGCCAACTAAGGACTGCGCTTGGTCTGGCCGGGTCCTCCTGGGTCCCCGACTACGTCCTCACGGGAGTGGGCATACGCTTCCAAGTGCAGGGCGCCCCCGGGTGCCCGGCCGCGGCTGCCCGCGCGGTCGCAGCCCGAGCACGCGCTCTGAACGACTTCTGGGGCCCCGTTCCTGTCAGGAAGCGCGCCAGGAACAGGTGGAACAAATTGCTGAGATGGGCAAGCCAAGCAGCTCGGGAGCCAGAGGCGTCCCCCTCCAGAGCCAAGATGATCTCCGAACGAAAGGCCGCGCGAGCCCTGCAGCGCGTTAAGCAACAACCCGACCTCCTTGAAGGCAAAAATTTGGGCAGGATCACCTACACGGCCGCATGGGCCCAGATGCACAGCCGCAACCTCACGAGATGGCTCCTGGACACCAGCCAAGGGAGGAGATGGCAACCTTCCAACGGGGAAGAATGGCAGTTACTGCATCACTCACCTCTTTCACTGAAGCGCACCACGTGATCCGCGTCCTTTGCAATGGTCTACCCGGCTCGGCAAGACGAAGGGGTGACGACGAAAGGAGACCACACAGATGCCCATGTGGAGCACCAGCCAGAAACGTGTGGATCACCGCCGGGTCCGATGACGAGGGCGCTGCCTGGTGCGCGAGATGCGTCGGATCAGGCCCACATGCATCCGCTCTCTGGCAAGCACTGCCTCCTGATATTCTTCCCCCCCCCCTTCGGGACCAAGCAGAAGCATGCTCGCGCTCTCGGGGCCACCTACAACCTCCCAACAAAAGCGGACCATACGGACGATGCCCGCTCTGTGGGCTCGGAGAGACGACCACGGAACACGTGCGGCACTGGTGCCCAGCCGCGGCACTGGCCTGGAGCACCGTCAGGGGCCCTGACGACCCACCGACCCTCGCCCAAGCCATCGCCAGCAGTGGCGAACACCAACCCTTGCTTGTGAAAGTGTTGCATCAAGTTTCCTTCAGGTACTGCGTCAACCTCACTCCCCCCCCCCCTTGGACGCCGCCGAGGCCGCCAGACTCATTCTGCACGGCATAGTGACCGCCGACATTGACCAGCAAGGTGACAGCGAGGAGGAGGGACAAGGGATGGACGAACCCCCCAGGAGCGGCAACCCAGACGAGACAGCTGTCTGGACCGTCATGCGCGACACCTGCAGTACTTGCAACCCGTGCAACACCCCCGAAAGAGCGATCTGTGGAGCCGCTAGGCCCCACATGCAGCGGCATGCACGCAGGGCCGGAGGTGAGATTCGCAGGCTCCCAGTTGTCACCAGACACCACAGCCCCGGGGATAGAATCGTTGTCCTACAAGCGCCCCAGACGCGGGCTGCATGGATGCCCCCAGGAAACAGGTGGTTCCCCTGCCCTAGGACCGACGACTCTCCCACTGCCAGCTGGTCCTCAGTCTTCTGTCGGGATTGCGGGCTCCACACCACCACGCTGATCGCCAACGCGAGCCTGGAGCCAGGCGACGAGGTCACTGTCCGTAGCTCGCCCTTCCCCAACTCCAACTCCACCCAATGGCCCTATGAAGTCACCTTTGACGGTGGCGCCAGGTCCATCGAAGCCGCGGACAAGGTCTCCGGCGCTGGGGCCATCCTGTGGCACCACAACCCCACAACTGGCCCCCCCCGGGTCCTGGCCATCGCCATCGTTGCACTCCCCGACTGTGACAACGCACAAATGGCGGAAGTTGCAGGCTGCCGAGCCGGGCTGGCACTGCTCCCCCACCCCAAAGGCTCGATTCGGGCAGCCCGGATTGTTGGCGACAACCTCGCCGCGGTCCGATACGGGGCCGGTACAGCCAGGTACCGAAGGCTTCACCTGGCCCGGCAGATGGAGGACGCCCTTGGGCAGGCGGAAGGTGCAGGTTGGGTGCTCACTTGGCAAGCGGTCAGACGGAGGCTAAACAAGGCCGCGGACAGCCTTGCCACCATCGGGGTTTACTGGGCTGACGCCCTCCGCAAGGAAGGCGTGACCGCTGTCACTACACACATACACTGGGCGTGCGATGCCCCCACCCGGCCCGCGCATTTTCCCTGCCTTGACCTACAGGAGACCAACCTATGCGACCCCGCGGAAGCAGCCGCGGCCGCGTTCCTACTGGAAAACCCTCCCCCCCCCTCTCCCCCCTGCTCCGCTCCGATCGGATCGCCGATCGGTCGATCCCCGCGGCAACTGAGGTCATCGCTGCTGCGGCTCATGTTCGTCATCCGCCTCTCACATTTACCAGTTCTGCGGCTCTTGGCTGTGCCCCCCCTTTCTCCAGGATGAAGAAGAAGAGCAATAACGGGCCACTGGTCCGCTGGCCTTCCCCCACCGCCCCCTGCGCAAATGGCCCGGGCAAGATCGATGGCCTTTGTCACTTCCGTGCGCGTGAGTGCCCATGGCTCAGGTGGGCGCATTTCAACCATGAATGGTGCTGGTGGTGCGAGGTGTGCCAGAGATACTGCGAAGGCAAAGAACACATCCTTGGAGGAGACCACGCCAAGGCAGCTGAGAAGCAGAAAGGCACTGGATGGCCGGACCCCGGGTTGTATACGGATCAAGGCAACCTCTGGACCAGGACCCTGGGTAAGGACCTCGACCAGGTGACCAGGCGCACCATCGACAGGCACTTGTGGCCCGGCTGGGAGCTGCCTGGCCCAGTGAAGGTGGGCTCACTGCCGCACCTGCCAGGGTGGACCTTCCCAGAAGACTGGGACTACGTCCCGGTCAACTTCCCGTTCCGCAACGACCCGTTCGACTTCTCCATCTCTACTGACACCGTACACTCGACGGACCTACGACCCCCCAGCCTGTATCGCGGGGGTTGGGGAGTGACACCCTGGAGTACGGCCAGAGCTTGGGGAGGCACGGCACCGCCACCACCGCCCCCTACAGACGCGCCCCCCGCCTCACTAGGGTGGCCGTCCACCTCGCTGCTCCCGCGGGAGAGACGGGCCAATGCATCCAGCAGAGCCTCCTCTCAGGACTCAATGGATCGAATCAGGCCCTCACGCGAGGGCGAAGAAGACTGGCCCGACGATCTCCCCCCCTGAGCAGGCAGGCAATAATGGAGTCATCAGCAGCCGCAGCAGCTGACGCCATCACCCGTCTCTTCGCTGTCCCCACCAACAGCCCTGCAGCCCAGTTCCTCCTCCACACTCCCGCGGGCTCGGTCCGCTCGGGAGTGAGCCTCCCGAAACATTGGGACCAAGATCTACGACAAAGAGGGAACACCCTCGACAGGCTGGCCTGGACCGAGTGCATGGCAGCCACCGAAACTGCATGGGACGGCTCCGCCAAGGCCAGAACAGACCCGGTCAGAAGGCAGAGCTGCGCGCTAGGCGTATCCGTCACCCCCATCCACGAGCAGACCCCCAGCGTACTCCTCGACAAGTACAAGCTGCGCAATGCATTTCCCGTCCAGGATGGAAAGCTGCTGCTGCACCTGCAATGGCCACGGGAGTTCAAGATTCTGCTCAGGGGGCAGGATGCCGGACAGGAAACCCGCACGCTGCTTCTCAGCATCACCAGCCCATCGGTGGACCAGATTGCCTCGCTCAAGCTTCTCTGGCCCCCTGACTTCGGAGGCACCGTCCCCTTTGATGACTGCGAGGCTCTGGGACTCCGACAGGGAGCCAAGTTCCCCACCAACCAAGGCTTGGCCTTATACGACACGGACAGATTCGGGATGTTCCACCCTGACGGCAGGCACCCCAAGCCAGGGAAGGTGGGAGACGGCTGGTACAGACTGGACAAGGCACCTCCCAGGTTGCAGTATTGGCGGATCTCCACCGCCATCAGCGAGATCTACAAGCTGCAGCAGGACCCTGCCGACCTTGCGGGTGCGCCACTCGACGTCATCTATTACCTCCTCACTTTCCGCACTGCCGACAGAAAGAACAGGACGCTGGCCAACGACGTGGAGAACACCAGGGCCCGCGGTAACTCCCTCCTCTCACGGGCGAGGGCCACCATCAGGGCCCAGGCACCTGGCATGCCCCCTGCAGTGGCGAACAGTAATGCTGCCGACCCGCAGCAGCCGAACGAGGTGCCGTCGGACGCTCCCTTCTCCGACGAAGAAGTGGACAATGCCACTGGACAGGTATTTCAGCGAGTCAGGGACCCCCCCCAGCAACGACTCTCGACGAAGGCGCCAAGCGCCACCAGCTACACGACGATGCGACGCGGGCCCTCGCTGCCACCATACAACACCACGTGACAGTCGTACATGGACCCCCCGGCACTGGCAAAACAATCTTCTCCGTCGCCACCATGGACACGTGGGCCGACTCACTCCCCGAAGGGCAGGCAGTTGCACTAACCGCGGGGTCCAACACAGCGGCGGATCAGCCTGCCATTGGCCTCGGGAGTGCGCACCAGGCGGGCAGACTAGGACATTGGACAAGCTTCCCCAACAAATGCGTCCGTCTGGCCAAAGAATTCCGGGTGGCGCAGAGACTTGCCCCGCTCACACCGGGGGGGCACTTCTACAGAGCGCGCAATCGCCCCCCACACCGAGGCGGGTCCTCCAAGGAGTTCACCGCATTCCGTGCACAGCTGCTCAGGGATGCTAAAACGATCATCGCGACACACGAATCCGCGGAGGCCCTCAGGCATGCTGCAACAGTCGCCTTGCTCATCATCGACGAGGCAGGACAAGCCCACGAACTTATGGCAGCCATGTCGCTCGACAGTGTCATCCGTTCCGGCGGACATCTGGCGCTGGTGGGCGACCCCGAACAACTTCCCCCCGCCGTCCTCTCCAGAAAGGCTGCCGACCTCGGGCTGTGCCTTTCCATATTCGATCGGCTGCACAACGCCCTGGGAGGTGAAACAACAGCCGTGGTGCAACTAAGCCTCTGCTATCGCATGCACCCCCTGCTCCTGTCCTGGCCCAACGTTGACTTCTACAACAACACAATACGTTCGGGACTCACCGACCCGTTCACAAAGGCCACTGATCGAAGGACTACCGTGGCAGGAGCTACTGCCCTGGGACAACGAAAGGCTCGTAGCTCTCGCTGAAGCCACGGCCACCCCCTCGGAGGACTTGGAGAAGACGCTGCGGGACCGTCCCCCCATCGCCCTGAAGAAAGGCACCGGTTCCTCCTGGTAGATAACCCCTCTCTCGAGGCCACCTCAAATCTTCACTCAGGATATGCGAACCGACCGGAAGCCGCGCAAACGCTGGACATCGTACGAGCGCTCCTGCCCGCCATGAGGAACGGCACAACCGTGCGCGTCGCGGTGGGTTACCAGCTACAGTGCGCAGTCCTTGAGAACGGCTGGCCCCAGTCTGGGCGAAGCATCAGCGGCACCCTCGGGCAGGCCAAGGCCAAGGGCAAAGGGAAGGGCATGGTCGGACCAGCCAAGACTGGCGGACACCCCTCCCATCCCCCTGAACACGTAGACGACACCAAGGACCATGCGAGCGTGCTCGCACAGTGGAGCCCCCCCCCTCACCGGGATCGATCTGCGTTTCCCCGGGCTGCGACAAATAGCGGAGGAGCACCTTGCTAGCGGCAAGCTAACCATCTCCACCATAGACTCCAGTCAGGGCGGCGAGGCAGATCTAGTTATATACCTGACCACCCGGTCCAACAGATGGTATGACTGGGGCTTCATGGACAATCCCAACAGGGTGAACGTCGCGATCACTCGCGCCACCACAAACGTGGTCATCATCGGGGACGGAAGGATGTTTGGCACAGCCACAGGGGCTCGCTTGCGTGAGCTGTCAGAGTATGGGAGGTTCGCCAAACAATGGATCCGCTTCAAAGGGGGCGACCTGGGCGCAAGATACAGGCTGCAGACCGACGAGAAGTTTGACCCCATCAGGGACCTCACCACATGGATCCCTGCTGCCCCCACCCACACCGGGGACGATAGCATAAAAGGGCTAGACGACGCCATAAAGAAAGCCAAGGCATCCATGGAGAACAGCTTCGCGGAGCGCATCGCCGCCCCGCTTGACCCCTTGTTCTCCTGGGACAAGCTCGGCGAAGCCATCGCAGACAGCATACAGAAGCTCGTCGACGACCCTGCAATGGGAGTCATCCTCTGCACGGTGGCCGGGCTCCACCCCCACCAACGGTCCATGGGTGCCACCCCGAGGCAGCCGGGCAACATCGATCGTAAGGCCTGGAGCCACCTTGGGTATTGCTCGGACGTGGAACTCGGAACCGACGCCAGCAATCTAGTATACAATCTGACGTGAGCAGCCCTCGTATGGTTCCTGGGGCTAGGCACTCCTTGGCACGACGCGCAACTGACCGCCCCGCTGACCTCACTTCCCTCGCTGCCCCACGCTGTTGGTAACAACCGCCGCCCCAAGCCCTCAAGCAGGTGCACTCCCGTTGGCGCGTTCCCCCAGTTCCCCGCTGCCTGGAGCCCTGCCACGTGCAACTGCAAAAGCCACAGGGTGCACCCTGGGATAAAACATTTGCACGCATTGCTCCGCCCAGAGCAGATCGAATCGGCACTCACGAGCGCCCTATGCAGCAGCGACGAGCGCCCACTCAGTACCCCCACGCTCAGAGTCCTCCCAGTGGTGATGATGTTGCAACTGCGAGAACCTCGCGCTACGCTCTGGCCATTCCCGCATCCAGAAGCCACAGGGGACATCATAGAAGCGGCGATGGGCCTCTGCCTCCCCTGGCAGGACGCCCACAAGGAGTTCCGCAGCCAGTTTGCCGCCACTTGGGGCTTCGAGCTGGCCAACTTCGCCTCCCTCCACTCCAAGTTGGAGCAGGTCATTCGCCACATTAGCACGCTGGCCACCTTTGCCCATCACCACCTTACTGCGTCGGCACACAACTGCCCGCAGACATGGTCAGGAATGCAGGACCACGACTTCACCCTAGAGGCCCCCATGCGCGTACTTGAAGCGATAGTCCAACCCGCGGACGTCAACCAGCTAAGCATCGGAGACTGCTCCATCTGCCAGCTGCACAAGGAGCTGATTGGTTCTGAAGAGGGGCCCGGCAGTCCACGCGCCATGGCAGACGTGGAATACATCGGAGGTGGGGTGGCGATGTCCAACCGCCGCCTGGACGAAGACCTCCCTGCCTCCCCAGCCCCTGGCACAGTGCTCTCCCCCCCTGTAGTGCGTGGCGAGAGATTCTGCAGGCTGCAGCAGAGTGCCAGCTTCAACTGCGACGACTGCCCCAATACAGGGTTCCAGGGTGCAGCCGGCACCTGGGAGGATGATGCTACCCGTGAACTGCTAGCACAGAACCGCGCGCAGGCGTACATAAAGGGAAAGAACTGCAGATGGCTCTGCGAGTTGTGCCAGGTCAGGTCACTGGAAAGAAAGGCAGTCGAGGTTCCTGACCCCAACCAGGCCGACGGCGGCACCAAGAAAGCTATGCAGCAGCGCCTGCAGGTGTACAAGCGCAGGCTGGAAGAAAACCGCGCACGCAAGAAAGCCCGGTCCCTCCCCTCACTGATCAGCCTACCGCTTGGGTTCGGACGTCCTAACAACGCTCCAACTCCTTCCACCCTGAAGGACATCGTCATACGCGCGCCACGCGCCTTCCAGCCATCAGGAGCCGGCACCGCCCTCCCACCCCACAGGCTCACTGATGGTAGGTTCGGTGCCGAAACGCACCGCACCCTAATGTACTCAGCCACGTGCGACACCTGTCCACCCGGTTCCCCCTTGCTGGAATGGAAACCCGGCCGACCGGCTCTCGGATGCTTCATGTGGCGCCCTGAGGCAGAAGCAATCAGCAACGAACAGACAGGCCTGCCGCCGTGGGACTTAATGCCCTCCCCATGGATCAGGCAGCAGTGGAACGCGGAATGGGCCTGCAGGAGGTGCCTCGTACACATCTGGAACGTCGCCCCTGGCGTCCTCGACCACATACTCAACCACTACTCTAATGAGGTATATCCCGCTACCCCTACCAAGCGGCAGACCACATCAGAAGTTCCCGAGGACAGCTACTGCTACGACATGTCCGCGCACCCCTCCCCTGGTAACAGGGCACAGTTGGAAGACGCGGACGCGCGTGTCCCATCCCGCGAGGGCCGTTCTGCACTGCCCAGCGAAGAGCTCGGTAAGCAGGGTGGTTCAGCCGATAGGGCCCCCAACGAGTACTCCCTTCCCGACCTACAGCCGCCCCCGGCTCCCCTGCTGCCCACTTATTTCACCCTCCGTCTGGAAGGGGAAGAGTCAAGAGGCCCAGTTCGTGCCCTGTTGAAGTACCTTATCGAGTGGAGCCACACAATCTACACCCTCTGGGCCGCCTTTGCACAGCACCAGGGAGAGAGTGTTGAGGGCGACGTAACCGACGAAACTAGATGGCCATTCGAGCAGCTGCCCCCCTTTCTGGAGTCAAGTTACGGAGAAGAAATCCCACACAATGGCCGCCCCCCACTCATCCCATGGGACGGACAGAGGGCAGCGGCAGCCAGGGTAGTCTCACACCTGGTGGAGAGCAACCCAAAGTACCAGGAGGACTGGGAGCGCTACGCAGGCAACCTCCCCAATCAGACACGGCAGGGCCCCTGCCGACAGCCGCTGCATGTCCTCACGTTGTTCCTCACCAGGCTGGAGAACTCCGACTTAACCAGAGGTGCTATTGAACTCCTCGCCGCCCAGCCCCAGGACGCGTCTGCCAGAGGCGCGGCGCGAGACGATTCTCCCGCCGCCAGCTGGCTCACCAGGCCCCAGAGGAAGGAATCGCCTGCATCTGACCGCCACGCGGAGGATCACATTGCACCCCTGGCCCGCCCCAACGCTCCACCCCAGCAGCCCGCCGCACCTGGCCAGTCCGACGGAGTCCCAGAAGAGGTGCCGTCCTCAACAGAGCGCTGGAATGGCGACGGCGACGTGGAATGGATCGACTGGGGCGACGAAGCTGACAAGAAATCCGAGACGGACGCCCAGGCACGCTCCAGCCCGCTGGATACC
Source organism: Prorocentrum cordatum (assembly GCA_963575745.1). Lineage (NCBI taxonomy): Eukaryota > Dinophyceae > Prorocentrales > Prorocentraceae > Prorocentrum > Prorocentrum cordatum. Next base: position 361,618 of record CAUYUJ010014253.1, on the reverse strand, counting down.
TCGGCTGACTCCGGATCGCAGGCCAGCCCTACCCATCAGGATGACGACGACGGCGCCCCAGCACCCCCAGACGACAAGACGGCCCAGAGTCCCCCCCCGCTCTGGTCCCAGTCTCCCCTCAGGGCAGACTCTAAACCCTGGTCCCCATTTGGGCGGGCTGCCGCCCGAGGAGCATCCAGTGACGAATGGGCCCGAGGCGACACCCGCCCCAGAGAGGGTCGGACCCGGAGCCTTCACGCAGGCAGCGACGGCAGGACTCTTAGGCAGGCGGGGGGCGAAGCTGGCAGCCGTGCACCCACAGTCGACGCAGTCAGTACCAGAGAACGCTCAGCCACACCGCCTCGCAACTCACCCAGACCGTGACGCAGCACTCAGGACGTGTGGCACGACGCGCGGACTGCGGCAATACCACCAGCGCGCCCGGATGACCCCATGGGAGGCCTCCCCATGCACTTGAGATCTATCGACGAGGCTGACGTCACAAAGGACGAACCGGCACCCGACAAGGCCACACGGATGCAGAAAGCGCTGGGAGGCGCGTTTAACGGGGCTTGGAGCGCTTGGGTCAGGAAGGCAGCCTGCAGTCAAGGGAGTACCTGGATCAAGTCCAACCCAAGGCTAAACACTGTACAGCAATGCGACGAATTCCGTCAGGCATGGAGCAAAATGGGGTATGACGCCTACAGGATGGATAGAGAATACCAACTCCACGTTGACTGGCCAAGTGTCATGGAGAAGCATCGCAAACTCACGCAGCGCGACATCAAACTGCGCACCGCCGACGTGCCCGTCGGCAGCGGACGCCCACCCCCATGGGCCGTCGAAGGCAAGGAGGCTGTAAAGGCCCACGTTGGACCACTGAAGGCACGGCTGCTGCATGGTCAGGGGCATCTGGATCAGATGCACTTGGCGTGCATGGCAGTCCTGGCACGCGTGGGACCAACAGCAGGATGCATGGACCGACACTGACTGGAAGGCGAAGGGGAAGCGATTTTCTCCCAGAGGGGAAGCCCAGTACGCAGACAAGCGCCCGCGGGGGTGGGACTTTCGACCCAAGAGATCGAGGAAAAAGTGAGCCAGCTCGCCTCGCGCCCCCCCCCCCCCTCGCGCTTGGGAGACTGCGGCCCGCGCCGACGCGGCTCTCTCCCCTTGCTTGCGTCCCGCTGCCCTCCCCATTCCCCCCTTCTGTTCCCCCTCCCTGCTTCTTGAAGAAGATGGTCCGTGCAGCCTTTCTGTGGCTCGAACCCACCCCTGGTGCTCTGGGCCATGTCAATTCTCAGAGTCGCGACTCGGCCCGTCATGGAACGCAACGCGTGCTTCCTGGACAATAACGATCTTGGGCAGCTTGGAGCAACAACCTCCTCCTTATACTAAGTGGTCTCTATTGCGCTGACGCTGTGGGCCATCTGGGATCCCGCGGCGCCTGGCGGAGCCCGCTGGGTTGGCAGCCCCATGGTCCTCAACCGACCCTTCGTCTCGAACAGCGACGCAGGGCTTGTGGACTGAAGTGAATGGGGAGTGTCAGCCACCCCGCGGTCGAAGCTTCACCCATGGCTGCTCCTGGCCCGACAGGGGCAAGTTTCACCGCAGCGCTAGGCCTTGGCCTTAATACCCCCGTGCTACCTCCTTTGGGTCGGAGGTGCACCAATACCCACGCGCTACGTACTAGACAGCCCACGCTGGTCTCGTGGATCCATCCTGGACAGTGGGCCCGGTGGCTGAAATAGCCCACCCTCCCGCGTCCCCCTCCTTCTGGCATCGGGGGCAGCATGGCCCGGGTTCCCGCTGCCACTCCCCCAGCCCATAGACCTGACTACCCCGCGGGAGAGGGGGCCGTCAACGTCGGCCCTCCGGGGCACCTACTTTGGGCGACTGGGACTGGTGGCCAACAGCCCACCTCCAACGCCCCACCTCACTAGAGACGTGGCTCGACAGCAGGTGGGGGGCGCCTACCGTGTCCACGAACCGAGGGACTCCCCCCTGCCGCCCACCATGTTTGGGTTGTACGGCTCTCGGCCGTGGCCCTCTCCGTCATGTGCACCACTTTGTGCGGCGCCAGACAGCCTCCCCCATCCTGCTCGCCGAGCTCGATCCTGCCCCGCGAATGCGAGTGGGCTGTCACGCAGCGCCGGGTTGGGCTCGCCTCCCCTCCACCTCCTCCCTCCCCCGCCTTAACCATTCACCAGTTTGTGCGGCTCTTGGCTGCGCCCCCAAGGAAGTGCGCCCTGGCTGCTAACGGGACAGTGCGACTGCCCATCACGAGATTGGAGGCCTTGGACACGTTCGTCGTGCCACGGCACGTGGGGGCACCCCTCTTACATTCACCAGTCTGCGCGGCTCTTGGCCGCGCCCCCAACGTTTCGATTGACAAGACAGGGGAGCTGACAGGTTCAGCCGCCCCTCCTGGCCCCCACGGCTCATAGCGCGGTGCGCCTTGGCTGAGGACCTGACAGTGCTGTGGCACAGGCCAAGCGTGGGACCCCCTTGGCATAGCCTCGTGGGAGCGATTCGGCTGCACCCCCACGCACATTCACAAGTATGTGCGGCTCTTGGCTGCGCCCCCAGCTTTGCGCATGGACATCAAGGCCGTAGAACGGACAGGTCAGCCACCTCAACGGGTCACGACGGCCCACAGCGCAGTGGGCCCTGGTTGAGGACGCGCCAGTGCCGCGACACATCCCAGCAAAGAGGCCATGGACACGCTGTCGTACCAGCGGCCCCTGGGTGCATCCCCCCCTGCGGCTCTTGGCTGGGCCCCCAGCTTTGCGAAGAAACACCTCGACAGAGCTGACAGGTTCAGCCTCCCCCGTGGGTCGCGGTGACCCGCAGCTCGCTTCCAGCTGGGCCAGGACCCTCAGTTTGTGCAAGGCCTGCCCGAGCTAACCACAATGTGATTTCCCCCGGTCTCCCTGGTCGACACTACGTGGTACCTCGTCCGGTCGCCACTGCGTACGCTGTCATGAGGTAGCGCGAGGGTGGTCTCCCGCCATGACCCGCCGCGGCCAACGGGCCTCTCATACCCGCGGGCCCGGCCCGCACGGCGCGGTTCGGGACGACCCAGGCGCTGGGCTTCGGCAAGGTGCTCACCGGCGCACCTCACCGCTTCTGGCACCACCCAATGCCGGGCCTGGTTTGGGCGCGTTCCTGCACAAGTGGTTCATCCTTTGGCAAGTCACCGCGGATCCCCCAGCAGGTCCGTCATAGGTGCCCCGGCTTACGCTTGCGACTTTGCGCCCCCGACCCCCGCGTCGGTTCAGTTGCTCGCGGTGAACGCCGGCGACGTCGACGACAGGGTCCCGTCTGTGGTAGTCGCCTCCGCGTTCAGCTCCTGCACAATGGTTCATCCTTTGGCAAGATCATCACGGTCCCCCCTGCAGGCTGGGCCATGTGACTCAACCAGTGCTTGCAGCTTTACGCCCCCGATCCTCAGTGTCGGACAAGTTGCAGGCTGTGGGCTCAGACGACACGGTAGACTGTTCCTTGACTGGGTTCTGGTCGCTCTCTTGCCCAAGAGCGTCCCTTGAGTCACTGTGAGTGAGGCTTCCATCTGTGCCCTCCCATTTTCCTACTGCCGCGTGCCCTTGCGCCCGCCGTGCCTCCCCTGTTTCTTGCCTCACCCGTTGTTGCATGGACGGCGCGGCCACGCCTGGCCACCCCGTGCCACCGCAGTGCAGCGTGTCGCGCTGTCCGGTACGGCTGGAGCTTGGCGCCACGTGTGCGACAGCTCCCATCCGTCCGCTTCCAGGTTCGTGCTTGCGCCCCCCTCTGTCGGGCCGCCAGCGCCAGCCCCAATGAGGTTCATTTTGCCCCTTGCATGTGCACTCGCTTCAGTGGCCCATGCGCCTCTGAGGCTAATTATCTCGCTCTGTGCCCCAGTCGTGTCCGCCACGCTTCCAGGATCTGTCCTCGGAGCCGCCAATCAAAAAAAAAAGTATCCCCACTAGCAGGTGCGGGACTAGTCACCCCACACTGGACCAGCACTGGATGGATTTCGTTAAGGCATTCGGCACAGACATCCCAGCCCCAAAAGACAAGGAAACCTCCTCGCCTGCGCTCCAACTGGCCCCCTTCCTGGTCAAGGTGCACGGCGCGAACGTCCCAGAAGGCGGCTGCTCGGAGAGTGCCCCCTGGGGCAGCTAGAGATGGGCAGCAGCGAGGGCGGCAGGACACCTACTGTGCAGCCCAAAGCACAAGGAGGCGTGGACAGCTCACTATAATCGACCCTGGCCCATAACAAGGGGCCAAGCCCGTTCCGCCATGACCTCGCCGTCCTTGCCAGCTTTCTTGTCAGCCTGAACCGAGGAGCTCTCGCAGCTGCCTGCATCACCACCCTTGCTGGACAAGACCCCTCGACTGTGGGCGCCGACGAACCGCGCCCGGCGCCCCCAAGGGAAGCAACGAGAACCTGACTTCAGCCAGAAGTCGAGGGTGCAGCAACCGCAGCGGACGAGGGGCCCTCGGCCACCGGCACCCTACCCAGCGGCACGGCCCCTAAGGGGGCCGAGCCTCGTGCCCCGCAGGCAGAGCACGCCCGACAGGCGGCAGATCAGGGGGCGACCGACAACCCCCCTGGCAAGGAAGCAGCCTGCTCTCCAACGAGCCCAGCGCCCACCGCGAAGGCCGACATCGAAGGGATCGACTACGACGAAGAGGGCGGAGTCGAAAAAGGCCCAGTCATCAGCCTCGCCGCCGCCCTGCGAGGCAGTGGAGGACACCGCCAACCTGGAAAGCAGCTCGTTCCCGCCCTCGCACGACGCCGCAGGCGACGCAACCAGAGGTAGCCCCTCCGACGACCCCCTGAGGATCTTCGGCACCGGCGCGGCCAACACAGGCAGACCCGAGCAGGTCCGCGCAGAGGGCAAGACCAGAGCCGGCGAGCCTCGCAGGCTGAGCCGCGACCCCCCGCGCAGGCAAGCAGCCCCACCCAGCGCACCCGGCAGCAGCAATGCGGCAGCAGCAGCCCCAGCGGGGTCCGAAGCGGACCCCCCGTGGAGGCACGGTAGGGCCGTGAGACGTGTCTTCGACGACCTCGTCGATCCAGTCCACGGAGGCCGCATGTACAAGGAGCTATTGGGCAGCGTGGAGCTCGACTGGGTTGGCGAGTCGCCAGCAGCCAAGATCTCGCGACTACAGAAAGCCCTCGGAGGAGTCTTCAGCGCCATCTGGCACGCCTACACCTGAAAGTTCGCCGTGGGACCTAAAGGCAAGGCCAAGAGCGATCCCGCGCGGAACACCGAGGCAACCTGCCGCGGCTCCCTGGACGACTGGAAGCGCTCCGGATGCGACGCCTACGAGATGGACCGTCGGCTCAATCTCAGATCGACTGGGGGCGGGAGCGCGCCAAGTGGACGGGGGGCCAAGGCAAAGGTGCCCCCCAGCCCAAGGACCAAGCGACAAGCTCCCAGCAGCCCTGGGACTGGGACACCTGGTCCTGGTCACACGCCTGGGACGACGATGACTGGCAGAGCGGGGGCAAGCGAGGCGGCGACTACAGCGGCGACGGGAGAGGCGACAAGCGCTCCCGCACATGGCGGTGACCCTGACGTTTTCGGCAACCAGTGGCCGGCGGCCACTCCCTGGCAGCGCGCACTGCCCCCCCCCTACTCTCGCGGCATCTCTTGCTCTGGCCCCCGCCGCCTGCCAGGGCCCCCCCCCCCCCAACATTGCGGGTCCGCCCGCCCATGTTTCGCACTAGACGCAGCCTGCCGCGCACGGACACGCTGGCCGCTGTAGATTCTTGCGGGCAGTGCCGCCCGCAGCTGCCCGCGGGCAACTTAGTTTGCCGACCTTCAGCGGGCCCCCCGGCCCTCACGGCACGCGGGCGGCCCGCCTCCCCGGCGCGGAGGACTGGCTCAGCAGCCGACCGTTGACTCGCGGGAGGGCTTTCACTGCTGCGTTGGGCGTACCGGATTATGCCCCCGCACTCGGTGACGCTCCAGCGGTACTTGCAAACCAGTGGCCGTTAGCCACTCCCTGGTAGTGCTTTCTGCACAGCTCCCGCTGTCCCCCGCCCTTGGGCTTCTGGCAGCGGCCGGCTGTCATCCCTGGCACGTGGGCTGCTGCTGGGGCCGTGGCCCACCTGCCCCTTCCTTGCGGGCCCGCCCGCCCTGGTTTCACATCGTCGCAGCCGCCGCGCCTGGACGCGTGGGTCTGTAATTTCTTGCAAAAAGCGCAGCCGGCAGCTGCTCCCTGGCCCCCTGGTTGGCCGACCAGCAGCGGGTCGCAGCCAGCGGGCCACGCTCGGTTTCGTTCCCTCTGCATTCAGAAACCAGTGGCCGTTAGCAACCCCCTGGTAGCGCTTTCTGCCCAGCTCCCGCTGTCGCCCGTCCTTGGGCTTCTGGCAGCGGCCAGCTGTCATCCCTGGGCACGGGCAGCGGCCAGCTGACAATGCTGGCACGTGGACTACCGCTGGGGCCGTGGTCCACCTGTCCCCCTCGGCTATCGGCCATACTGTAATTGTTCACCACCACCATCGGCGCGCTCTCCACTCCGCGCCCCGCGGTTTCCACCGCGCTGGGACGGCCTCCCCCCGCGGCTGGGCCACCTCCCTGGCCCCCCCCCGCTCCGGCGGTTGCGCGTCTCAACGACCCCGTCCGCCCCGCCCCTCCGCCCCCTGCTACAGCGGCTCCTCCCCTGGGGCACCTGGGGCTCTCGAGCGCACGTGGCTCAGCCTGCGCGCTCTCGGCTGTCGACCGACCGCGCTGATATTTTCCATGGTCCCTGGCGGCAGCGCCCACGGCATCCTCTTGCTACCTCGATCCGGAATTGAGGTGCGGGCCGCGTTGTCTCAGCAGCCCTCAGCCGCCGGCTCCAGCTCGAGAGCGCGCGTGGCTTCCTGGTCCGGCGGTGCGGGAGTTTACGGTGTCGAGCACCTCCACCGCGCCCCTGGCTACTTGCCCGTTCCTGGGTCACCCGGCGGACGGACTTCTCAGGATCAGCACTTCCCATTGGGAACCGAGTGTGCGACTTTGGCGGCGCCACTCAGTGCACCAGTTCGGGCCTTTCGGCGCGCTTTGCAGTCGTCGCAGATACTGGCTCGCCGCCCCCCTGGCCCCATCCTGGTGCGCAGCCCGCGCCATTTTGGCCGCGCCCCAACCCTGGTTGGCCAATTTGCGCGTTGCCCTGGCTCAGCCCCTGGCAGCCTCAGCCTGCGCCCCCACCCGCCGGCCCTGCCCGCCGCGGCGATGCCTGAGGCCCCGCCGCTTTAGGTAATTCGTCTTTGCACGGCCCGCTCTGATTCGACTTGCCGTTTGCGCTTGCGCTTGCGGCTGCGGACTAAAAGTATCCCCGCCAGCCTGCCTCTTCTCCTGAGTGGCTGCCCGGTCGCTCGCTTCGCTTGCCTTGTTCTTCCTGCTGCCTAGTCGCGGCCCGACTAGTGTTTGGGCGGCTTTCGACACGCCTCGCGAGCCTGTTGACCAAAACGTATCCTCACCAGCTCATCCAGACGCGGTCGGATGCTTTCTTGATGCCTTTTGGAAGCTTTCTTGAGCCATGTTTGTCTGGAGCTGTAGGAGGCTATCCTGGGCTATGCTCAACTATCTTGGACTGTCACGCGGTTGCCTCGAAGCTTCGTGGAGGTCTGTCGGGGTCGACCATCTCAGGGGTAGGCTGAGGGCGATGGGGGGGAGGAGGAGGAGGAGGAGGAGGAAGACGCAGAGAGAAGGAGGAGGAAGGGGAAGAAGAGGAGGAGGAGGAGGAGGAGGAGGAGGGCGAGGAGGAGGAGAAGGCGGAGCGTGCACCAGAGGAGTCCGCATCCTCCGCCCGCTACGCGGCGGGCGCCCGGGGCCGGCCTGCCTCCTTGAAGGTCTCAGGCGACGAACTCGGCGGAGACGACGATGACAAAGTACGCGATGTTGTACATGGACTGGCGGCGAAGACCATGGCCAAGTCGCCCCTCGGCCGTGCGTCACCTTGCTCGGGGACGAGCGGAGGCGAGTGGCCCTCGAGCCCCCTCGGCCCCGCATCGCCGCCGAGGCTGGGAGATGCGGGCCCGCCGCCCCTGAGAAGGAGAGACGGCGAAGCCGATAAAGATGCCCACGTGGGGCGGCACCTCGATTGTCGAGGCGGGCTCGAAATAGACGAGCTGGATGATCGTGTCGAAGAAGCGGAGGAAGACGAGGGAGAGGTGGCAGCGCGTGGTCTGGCCTCGATGACCGCTGAGCGGAGGGCGGCTTTCGAAATGAGCCGTCGGGAAGGTCCGCGAAGTGGAAGTCTGGTGGCCAGCCTGGTAGCTTCAACCAGCTCGGATGCCGCCACATAAGCAGACAGCTCAATTCTTCTGTAGTTCATCAGTCGATAGCGGTGGTACATTGCGATGATACTTGCGACAGACGACCCTCGGATCCCAAGACGGTGAGCAGGGCGCATTGGGAGGTCGCGCCTCAACGCCAATGCAGCAAAGTAGTGGCACCTGGATCAATTGCTAACATAAGGACGAGCCGTGTCTGGTGGATCTTGGCAACCGTAAATGCATGGCGCATCTCGTTGCATACGTCGGTTCGCGATCCATCCACCCAGGTAACTCCGAAGGCAGATCAGCGCCCAGGACTTCGGGATCTTGAGAAGCTGCTGACGGACGCGGGCGAAGTCGATGTCATTGATACCATAATGAATGAAAACCCGTCGCCTCAGGAGCTCGATCAGCCGAGGCGGAAATACAGCACGAGATAATACCGCAGCAAAGATCGCTTGCCGCTTAACCCTGGGATGACGCGGGCAATCAGTGGTTGGTTGCTGCTGTGCTAATCGGCACAAAGGCCCTGGGAGGGGGCCATTCCGAAAAAGCGCCATGACTGAGCTCGGGATAGTCTGCCCACCTGACTGCCAAACCTCAAGAGCAGACAGTCCACCACGGGCGCGTCTGGTGTCGGATGGGAAGCCGTTGGCCGCCTCCTCTAGGAAGCATGCAAATGGAGCTGACTTCCAAAAAGCTGGGGCCAATGCTGACGAGTCCCACAAATCTGCAGCACCATAAGAAACGAGAAGATCTCTGTGAGCCTGGAGACGCCCGCGCCAAGAGGTACACGTGACAAGCGCAGTTATCATACGTGCCGCCGCAGCAAGAATGAACGTATAATTGAAATAAGGCCCATTCCAAGCATCCAAGTTGAAACAATCACCCAGGCGAAGCATGCTGCTAGGCGTACGCAGTAGACGAGCAATGAGATGCCGCTGCTCCTGCCTGCATAGGCGCCCACCCGATGGGAACGAGTTGGGCGACGTAGCTCAGCACGGGGAGAGCACGTTCACGATACAATATGGCAAGTAGTTCAGTAGGAGCACCTTGGCGACTGAGGTCAACTGTACGAGTCGCATGCTTACCCAGTGGCCCCCTCCATTGGTCAGCAACAGTCGCCGATGGTCCGATCTGAAATCCCAATTATGCACATCGGGAGGCAAGCGTGAAATGCGTCCACATGGTGCCAGCAGCTGCAAGTTGAGCGCGCTCCTCGGCGCATGCATCAGGGCACGAAGGGTGGCGCAGAGGAATCACGATACATTTCCTGCGTTTGAGGTGCAGCTCGGCAAATGCAGCCGCGAGCCGAAATATCCTTGTCGGGCCGACTTTAAGCACGATTCCAGAAGACGACGGCCCCCGGATCGTCAACACACGGCCGTGTAACACCCAAACGCTTGCCTGCACAGACCATGGATGCTTCGATATCAGGAATGAACGGATTGGCAGCGATTATGCACAACGAGCCACTGAGAGGGCATCCCTGAGGACACCAGACCGCATATAGAATAATAACAACTGCGATGCACCAGGGTAGAAGCACATAGTGCAATAATATGAGCCTGCAAGAGCTTTGACTAGTGGCGGAGGTAGCCGAAGATGCCGTAGACACAAGAATAGCCACGACTGGCTAACCGACGGGAATGCTTGGGCGTAGTCAAACGGCATCAGAGAAGGTGCCTGATCTGGGTGCTGTTGGGCTATGACACTAGCGGCTCGCGCGTAGAGATCCAGGTCCATAATATTGTTGAGGAAGTTTCTGTCCCTGATAAAACCATTATGTGATTTAGCGCCTATAGCCTGTGTGACCCTGTGGAGACACTTATTGAGGACTCCGCACACCACCTTGTTGCTCGTGCTTTTGAAGCCCATAGGGCGCGTCTCAGATGCTTTGCGAAACACACCGCCTTCATCAGGCTCAACTTGGGAACCCTTGAGAGGCTTGGGGAGGAAGACAGCGAGTAACGCCGAAAAGGCCGAGTCCATAAGGTGCCCCATAGAGATCCAACGTAGCGCAGCAATCAGGATTCGAGGACCCAGACCAGCGTTCCAGGCAGCATAGCGTAACCCGCCGGGGCCTGGAGCAGCCCCAGCGCTTTCCCCAGTAACCGAGAGACATCTCCAACCATGGGGGGGTGGATATCGGAGAAGTCCTGGTTGCCCGAGAAGCGCTAGACGCATTGGCAACCACCATTGGGGACCACAGGAACCTTGGAACCTTGGAGAAGACAGGGTCCCAATGCTCACTTAGTGCACCGGCGTGCTGGTGCTCAGAAGAGGAGGGCGCAGAGGACGACGGTAATGGCGACCTGTGAGCATGGACTTCATCGGAAGCATTCTCCTTCACAATGCCCGCCAGATACTTGCGCCGCAACAAAGGGTTCCATAGCTGCGCCGACCTCGCAGCTGCGCGTTACTGTCCGACCAGTCGGGCACGGGTGCTTGGAGACGCAGCTTGCGACAGAGCGCTTTCCACTTCTTTACGTCGGGCAGCAGCTTCCTGTCTCTGCAGATGGGCGCGCAGATCACATAACCCAGACGGGCCCACCAGAGATACACTAAAGCCCTGGATAGTGCAATGTTTCTGAACCCAAGGAAACTGAAACCGAAGAACACCAGCTAACGTGTAATCTTGTCTCCACACGCATCTAGCAAGCGAACGTGCCACCATGGCTTGGGGCGTGAGCGAGGAGGGCGAGGAGCGCAAGAGTGCGCCGCGAACCATAGCTCCAGCAGGCTGCCTGATACGGGTGGCCATCGTCAACATCCTGGGGGGTCGTGCTCCAGGGGCGCGGCGCCTACTAGCTCTTCAAGCTCACGGACGGCACGATCATTTAATTTATCCTGGTAAACCCACTTAGGCAGAGGCCGCTGACGGGCCGTTTGGTCAGATCTTGAACCCCGAGAGATCACTAGAGGAGCATGCTCTGAGAGGCCTTGCCGAAACAGTTCCTGGGGTTCGCCTAGGGCCCGAGCTGACTGGAAAGATTGACAGAGAACCCATGGAGAAGAGGTGGTGGAACATCGATCAATTTTGCTCGCAGGCTGCGCGCCCTCGTGCCAGTGCGCGGGCGCGCCCGACGCCAGCTCGGTCATCATCCTGAAGATTTTGCGCCAGATACTGTCACCAGAGCGCCCCGCTGTGGTTGAAACAGCACGAGCCGAGGGGCGCAAGGAACGCGAAGCTCTGGCCGAACCTGGTGCGCCAATCCTCGATGTAGACCCCGAAATCGCAGGAGCTCTGCCCCTTTCAGAAACTTCCTCACGCGCAAGAGCAGCGGCACGCTCACGATCCTCAGCTGGGAGATTGACATCGCCAATCAGAATCACTGAGGACCTTGTAGGAGCACGCCTGACTTCACGGAGCTGCTCTCGGACACGCACCTGCAGTCGGAGAAGGTGCTCTCGCTCAATCCCATGATTGCGAAAATTCCAATGGTACAGCGTAAACCCACTGCGCACGCATGCAATAGTGAGTAATAACACTCGCCCAGGAACCAAAACTTCAGGTGATACTTCAACAGTATCAACCTTAGGAACTAAAGTGAGACCACCTCCTGATCTCGGCACCCCACTGTGCGATGCGAACGGGAGGTGAGTGTTGGCGATGCGCTGGAGAGCCTCACGCACTGCCGCATCGTCACCGTGAACTTCTTGAACGGCAACGAGTGCGTCAGCTTGAGAGATCCTCTTCAGCACCCCAAGCCTCTTGGACATCTTCGCGGACGTGTAGTGGAGGAACGAACTCGCATTCCACGATGCGAGCGTAAGCTGATCATGGCAAAATATTTTGCCACCCGCTCCACTGAGCTTCACGATCGGAGACGGCCCTTCTCGCCAGCGATACAGCTGCTTCCTTATTGAGGCCGGCGTCCGCGAGAGCGGCGATATTCCATTCCACTCGAGGAACACGGGATGGAGAACTTGGTGTGGTTTTCGCCAGCGGCTCCCACTTGGCGAGAAGCTGACCGCCTTCGCGATCGACGAAGGCAGCGACTCCGAATTCATCCTGAAATGGCACGTCGAAGCCTCTTGCATGCCATCTCCGTGGCAATGTCCTTCCGATTCTTGTCGGCCGATACGTACAGGGGAATGTTCTTTGTGACGAGCTGGATGTGAAATGACCTCCACTGTCCCGATGGAAGGCGCAGTGCAGCTTGAGCTTGCTTGCGTCGATTCTCACGAGTAGCTGGATGTGGGCCTTGGAATACAAGCATGAACTGCTTCGCGAACTCGTCACCCTACAGCAGCACCTCCTCACCAATGGAGAAGTTGGCCGCCTGGAGCCACTGCTTGATGGCCCCATTCGACGTTCTTCCGAGGGACAGGTTCGGGGGCGCGGACATGCATGATCGCGGGGTCAACTTCCCTGCCCCAGTCGGGAGAGGCAATCGGGAGGTTGCGAGGTTTGCCTTTCGCCAGGTCGAGCTCGCGCTCAAGATGGGCAAGCCTGTCCTCCATGGCCGCAAACTTTGTCTCGACCGAGCTGACGCGCTGGGACTGCCTGTCGAGATCTCGACGTAGAAGACGAATCTGCTGATTGAACTTTTCTTCATACTGGTTGAGGAGGGGGCCCGTGGCCTTGACCAGCGCACACGGGAGAGTCTCATTGAGGGTGGCCATGGCTTTCGCCGCGAACTCTTTGAGAGCCTGGTCCTTGAACTCCTGCAAAGAGCTCTGGGCCCAGGGGTCAAGATGAGCAGCTGCTGGGGCGTGTTCACCTGGAGGACCCGTGGCCGTCGCGCAGGGGCCGCTCTCTTGATCAAATGATTGTACTCCGCCACGAAGCTCTTGCGATGGGAACGTTGCGACACCCGGTGTGTTCTGCCCTCGAGCACCTGGCACCTCAGGTAGCGCGCGTGGGCTGGCCGAGAGAGCGGGAGGGGTGGGCGCTTCGAAAACTTCTGGCGGTGCATCGACAGGAGCATGCCCAAGCCGAGGCTGACGAGGCTGACCTCGGATGTTGGGATGGGCGAGCCCGTCGTTGGAGGCTGCTGAAGACAGATCAGAACGAGGAGAAGCAACCCTGCGCGGACGCCGTTCACCATCTGGCTTCCTGCGGCCCCGCTTCTCTTTGGTGGAGTGCCGAACCACATGCCTGCTTTCTGAGCGCTCGCCACCAGCTCCCATGCGGCGCGGGTGTGGGAGGGGGAAGTGGGCGGAATGTCTGCCAGACACCAAGTGTCTTGCCTGCCGCGGACCAGCGATATCCGTTTGTTTCCCTCGGGAAACAAGCATCTTGAGCCAAAATGGCTACGGGGGCGGAGGGGGGGGGAGAAGGAGGAGGAGGAGACATGCGGCACGAGGAACATGAGGAGGAGGAGGAGGAGGAGGAGGAGGAGGAGGGAGGAGGAGGAGGGAGGAGGCAGGAAAGGAGGAGGGAAGGAAAGGACGATGACAAGGAGGATGAGAGCTCGGGCTTTGGAGGTATGTTGTTGTGCGAAGTGCTTGATGGACAAAGAAGGCCATCTTGGGAGCTGGGGGGCTCTCTTAGGGCCGCCTGTGGGGCCTCTTGGGGCACTCTTGGGGCCGGCTTGGGGCTCATCTTGGGGGTCGTGGGGCTCCTTGGAGGGGCCTGGGAAGCCCCTTGGCCCCGGTGATACTAAAATAAGGAGGGTCCAAAATTTAGGCCCCGCCCCCCCCCTGGAGGCTCAACCATGTAGTCTTGGGGCCCTACTGGGCCGCACTTGCAGCGCTCTTGGGCGCTCTCGGAGCTTTCGCGGGGCCATGTTGGGCCCCTCTCGGGGCTCGCTGGGGTCGCCTCGGGGCCGTCTGGAGGCCTCAAGAGCCAGTCGAAACCGAAAAAGCGAGAATGCAAAACACATGGATGATGCCCACGTGTTGGAGCCAGTCTGGCCTCTTGGGGTGGGGGGGCCTTGGAGGCCTCGGAAGGCACTTGAAACCGTCGCGGGGCCGTCTTCAGGCCTCTTGGATGTTTGTCGGGGGCTATCTTGAGCCATCTTGAAGTATCGTGGGCGGCCATCCTGGAGGCCATCTTGCTTTCTCTGAAGCCCTCCTGGGGCCATCTTGGGCCATCCCGGACGCTCTAACCCCTCGCGGGGCGCCCCGCCCAGACCCAGGGGACGGGGCATGGGGGGGCAGAAGGGTTCACACTCCCCAGCAGAAGGGTTCAATGCCCGGAAGCCGATTTCAAGATTCTCAGCGCTGACGCTAAGAATTGCTGTAGTGCGCTTCCTGGGCCTTTTCCGAAAAGCTTCTTGGGCGTTCCGACAGGCCTCTTGGACCTCCCGATGGGCTTCTTGGGCTTTCCGAAGCCCTGTTGGGCCCTCCCGACAAGCCTCGTGGGCCTCCCGACAGGCCTCTTGGGCCTCCCTGCTGGCCTCTTGGGCCCCCCCCGATGGGACTCCTGGGCCTTTCCGACAAGCCTCCTGGGCCTCCCGAGGGGCCCCTTGGGCCCTTGGGCCTTTTCCGACAAGCTTCTTGGGCCTCCTGAGGGGGCCCCTGGGCCTTCCGACCGGCCTTCTGCGAAGCTGCTGTAAGGAGCAAGGATTAATCACTCTGTCCCCAAGCACCCCTCAAGAGAAGTGAGATGAATGAGGTCGTCGTCGTACGACTTCTTCGCCCTCCCGAAATGCCTCGTGGGTCTTCCCGAAAAGCCATTTGGGACTCCCGACAAGCGTCTTGAGCCATCTCCGAGAAGCCTCTTGGGCCTCCCGACAAGCCTCTTGGGCCTTTTCCGTGAAGCCTCTTGGGCCTCGCAACGAGCCCCTTGGGCTTCCCGACTGGCCTTTTGTCCTGGTAAGCTTCTTGGACCTCGCGACTGGCCTCTTGGGCCTCCCGACAGGCCTCTTGGGGTTCCCGACAAGCCCCTTGGGCCTCCCGACTGGCCTTTTGGGCTTCCCGACTGGCCTCTTGGACCCTTCTGACAGGCCCCTTGGGACTTCCCGACAAGCCTCTTGGGCCTTCCGACAGGCTTGTTGGGCCTTCCGACAGGCCTCTAGTGCCGGCCAACAAGACATTTTGGGCCTGTCGACAGGCACCGCGGGCCACGCGAGCATGCTAAAGATGTGCGCTCACCCGCGGGACTGGGACAATGTTCGCCTCCTGTAGCATTGTGAAAATCCAGCGGGCAGATCGCGCTCCTGCAGCGGCCGAGCGCCCGTAGACCGATGATGCGTATCTGCATACATGCTTAAAAACATTTTAACACACGACCGCCTACATCACACATAGCGTGCGGTACATTCATACAGATTTGTTTGTCCGATATGGGGTCGTAGCAGTGTACCAGGAAACGGTTCTAGCGTATTGTGCCTGAAAGCATGGTCCCAATGTGTTGATAAGCTGGCACAGAGCCACATTGTTCCAATATTACGCCAAACCCGCGAACGTGAGCCGGACGCGCGTAACCTTCCATGGTTTACGAAGATCCCTCGGGTGTGGTTGAACCACGTCGTCTGCCATCATTCTCACAAGCAGCAGCCGTGAACTCATCGCAAAAGCCTCCCCCGAGCAGGCGAGAGAAGGGAGTTGGCAGGGAGAAGACAAAAGCTGGTGGGATTCTGCTCTCGGCCTCAACCTCGCCCAGGACGCGAGAAGAAATAGCCTGCGTAATCCGCTGGTTCCGCGGCAGGAGAACTTCAGCTTCTGCGAATGCTCATCCAGCTGGGTGGCTGCATGCG
>CAUYUJ010014253.1:280739-338239 GCA_963575745.1 Prorocentrum cordatum | reverse complement strand
GCATACTGCCGCTGGACGGATCGCCCTGCATCACCCCCGAGGGTCAAGCAGAATGGGAGCAACAACCCCTGCAAAGCTACACGCGCCGCAGCAAAGGCATAGGTGGCACGCAGAAAGAGACGACAGCCTTCGGGGGGGCCTACCAGCTCCAAGACTCCCCAGATAAACAAGTGGACGAGGGGGGGAAAGGCGTTGCCAAAGTCGAGGAGGAGAAGAAGAGGAATGTTCTCAGCCGCCGACGGGAGCATACTGGGAATCCTAGCAGTGGACTCGAGTAGCGAGTGTCGTCTAGAAAGTTCCTTCCTGCTACAACGCCACGCTGGTCATTGTGTAGCTCCTTCGACAAAGTGGGCTTCAAGCACTAATTGCACGCTGCTGACAAAATCTTCACGCCCGTATTTTTCAGAGGCAGGGGCCTGGTTGTGGCAGCCTCGCGAACTACGAAGACCGCGTCTTCCGCAGTTCGACCCTTGGGGGCAAACACCAGCAGCAAATTATCTAATTCTGGAGGGGGGGGGGGGTCCCGGGAAGAGTTCCAGGGGCAGCCCATGGAGCACAGGCACGGCTATCTTCGCACCCTTCCACGCCCAGTACGGAAGCCTATCAGGGCCTGGGGCCGTGGGCGAGGCGTAAAAAAGAACACTGCGAAGCTGCTCCTCCGCCGGGGGCTTCAAGTCCGACCAATCGAACTGCTTGACATGCTTGGGGGGGCACGCATCTAAGCGCTGAAAGGGGGCTGACTTCGGCGCGAAGACAGGGGCCCAGCGCTCTCGGAGCGCTCCTTTCATGAGGAGAGGGGAGGAAAGGGTCTCGCCCGAGGGGTCCACAAGGCCCTGGAGAGGGAGAGTCTTGCCTTTCGGAGCCCAGAGCTTCCCCCGTCGCCGTTCAGCCTTCATATGCGCACGCAACCGCTCGCGTTCGAAAAAAGGTGTCGACTCCGCTTGGGCCACTTCCTGAGCCCTCGCGAGACGAGCCGAGATCACCTCATGCTGCACTTGCTCACACTGCCTACGGAACACAATCGGGGCGACCAGAGAGACCTCAGGGACGGGGCCTTCCACGAGCCTCAAAAGATCCCGAGCGAAGGTCGACTTCGAAAGGAGCGTCTTGGCGAGAGCCAGATCATCAAAATGAGCCGCTCGAGCGACCGACCGATAAATCATCGGGCGAGCCTCCAATGGTAGGGCGCCGATTCTAGTAAGACGGTTCCGAGCCAGGCGAGCAGCCTCGCGCATCAACCCCATTGGTTCCCCCCAGCGCGGGATCGGCGGCAGCCGATCAATGCGCGACTGGCTGATCAGCATCTCCAGCGCCTCCACGCACTCCGCCGACTCACAGACAAAGCGAGGCACCGCTTGATCAGCTGGAGGCCGAAGTCGCCGGGGGAGAAAGACCACTCGCACCGGGGCGTGGTCCGACATCCCAGCATCGCCCAGGCTCTCAGGGTCCACAGGCACCGTAGCTGTCAAATTCCATTGCAGCAACTTCCACTGATGGGGTCGATATCATCACTCGATCTATCCGGGTCAACTCCTGACCGTCTTTCACAAAGTGCGTCGGCCTTTTCTGAATGCAACTCGATCATGTCCTCCAGTCCCTGCGAGAATAAGTCTCCGCCCTCACGACTGCGGGGGTCAGTGCCGACCCCTTTGTCGATGAGCGGGACGTGGAGATGAGTTGGCGCCACCTCGGGATAATTGATATCTCCCATCACCAACGCTGTCATGTGGTCTGGTCGTGCCATCGCAATCTGCACCTCAGCACTGATTATGTCCACCAGCTGGTTAACCTGCGCCGAGCTGAGGCCGAAGTTGTGCACGTTGTAGCAGACCAGCATTGTATCCGACCTGTCCTGATTGCCTCTCGCCTTGATAGCCACTCTCTGCGCTCGCCCAGGGGTAATACCTGAGTGTCTGATCCTTTCATTCTCGACGCCTTCTTCCACTTGCTCTTGAGTCATCTCTGGAATAATGAACGCCACACCTCCTGCCGCGTGTTCAGGAGTCGACGCTAAAATGGCCACATCCATCCGCCTCAGGTAAAGCTGCGCTTTGAGCTCCTCCATCGTGCCGTGGACCTCCTGCAACGCAACAATTGGCATACCCTTGCAGCACTCTCGCAGCTTATCGCATTGCCGAGCTCGCACTCCCATAGCATGATGTAAGAACGCACGCGTGTTCCAAGTCATGAACGCCACCTGCTGCGGCAGCCCACACCTGTAATCCTCTTTCCACACCTGCAACGTCCTATTCAATAGACCACTGCACCGACTCCCCCACCGCCTGAAATGTAGCATTGAACGTATCCTGCAGCGCCTTCTGGACAACTCCCTGCGAAGTGACTGCCGAGTTGTTCCACAACAAGCGGCCATTGGACTCGAACGTGTCGCCCGCCTGCACCGCGATCGTCGGCGCACTGTCAATGAACACCACTCCGTTGGCCCTGTCGTGCTTGATCCGCTTGTGGGGCAGCTGATCTTTGACAAAGGACGCCAATGGTTTGGTCTGCACCTCGGTCCTGATCTGCCGCGCAGACTTGTCCAGACCCACGAAGACTTTGGCCCGTCCCACAGGTACAGCGGCAACTTCAAACTGTTTCCAGTTCTGGCCGTCGCACCTGAGAGCTCGACGTGCAGCCCGCACCTTCCGCTGCGCCGCGTCGCCGTTGCCCAGCATCTGGATGACATGCCGCTTGCTGGGGCTGTCACCGACGAGCTTGTACTGGTTCTCCGCGATGCCCGCCTCAGTGGGCCACTCGCTGAGCTCCGCGGCGACGTTCTCCTTGCTGGCCACCTCCGAGAGGTTGGCGGTGAGCACCGTCGGGTCAGGCTGACGGCCCCAGACGCGCATACCCTCGTAGTCCTTGATCGGGATGGCCCGCTCTTGGCAGTAGAGCTCCTTCCGCATCTCATCAAGCTGCCGCCGCATCTCGAGCTGCGATTGCTCCAGGACGTCGCTCCTAGCTTGGAGATCCGTGGCTCGTACTTGGACCTGCTGGTTGACAGCGTGTTGGCGCGTCGCCACCGCGCGGACGAGGCCCGTGGAGTGGGACGTTATCTCCGAGATGATGGACGCCTTGAGCGTGCCGAGCTTAGCCTCCACTGATGCAGCGACCTCGTCCTTGAAGGCCTTGAACAGGTCGTCCAGCGAGCTCTGCTGGTCGGGGGCCCGGACGCCACGCGCTCCAGAGGCCGCGGCAGCAGCACCGCCTCCAGGCGCACCCCCCCCGCGGGGGCAGCAGCAGCGCTGGCAGCCCAGGGGTCTGCACGTCCCTGGAGCGGGTCAGCAGAGCGTTGACCACCAGTAGGACGCCGAGCACCAGCAGCTTGAGAACCCCGATCTTCGTCCTCTGCGGCTGCGCCACGCGGGGGCTCCTTCGAGCGTGAACGTCGCCACCTTCGCCACCGCCACGGCTCCGCTGCGAATCTCCCGCGGAAGCAGCGCCGCGAGGGGGCGCGGAGTGGCGGGCAGCGCTGAGACCATCAGCGGCGCCGACGGGCATGGATGGAGCCCTCGGAGGGGCTCGCGCGGGCGGGTAAGCGGGCCGAAACGGCGTTGTGCAGAACGTGAAAGAGGTCTGCTGCGGCAAGGGCAGGCTCACAACAGGACCGTTTGTTTGTACCCAATCCCTCTCGAGAAACGAGGACGGACGGGCCAAGTCTAATCGCAACACCTCGGGTGAATCACCCTTCGTTACGTTTAGACTTGAGCCAAAATGGCTACGGACCTCATCCTCCCCCTCCTCCTCCCCCTGCTTCTTATCCTCCTCCTCCTCCTCCTCCTCCTCCGCCTCCTCCTCCTCCTCTTCTTCCCCCACCTTCTCCTTCTCTGTTCCTCCTCCTCCTCCTCCTCCTCCTCCTTCTCGTTCTCATCCTCCTATTCTTACTCTTCCTACCCGCAAGATGGTCCCAGGAGGTCGAGCATGGCTTCAGATAGCCTCCGACAGCCCTCCAAGGGGCCTCGAGACAGCCACAAGACGGACCAGGATAGCTGAGCATGGCTCAGGAGAGCCTCTAACAGCCTCTAGCCGAACATGGCTCACGATGGCCTCCAAGAGGGAAGAAAGCCTATGTTCGTACCTGGATGGGCTGGTGGGGATACGCGAGTTTCAGTTATTCTTCATGCTTACATCAATATGAAATCGCTGGGTTGTTGAAGGTTTTGTTCCCCCTTGAGCAATCCAGGGTCTTCGGGCACTCGTGGAACTCCTTCGGGCCTTCTCAGGTCGTCTCGGGGCCATGTTAGGCAATACTGATGGCCATCTTGGGCCGTCTTGAGCCATCCTGGCCGTCGTGAAAACAATCCGGGGCCGCTCAGGGGGCCATCCTAGCCGTTCTGGAACCAACTTCGGCGCGGGCACTGATGTTCCATGCGCGGCAACTCCTGAAAGGAAGTTCATGTACATGTTCACCTAGGGTTCTCCCTTCGAGAGTTTTGGACCGTGAGGCTAAACGGCCGTAAACGCCTGTGACGCGGTGGGTCTGCAATACCGAGATCGCGACGGGACGTTTCTTCAAATATGGCTGGACCGTTTTCGTTCAATTTGATGCAAGTGGCCACAAGGAAGCAACTTGTCACAATGCCCGCGTTGGCTGCATCATGCACAATCGAAAACAACCAGGCTACGAAGTGAAGATGACAGGTGCGAAGAGAAGGAGGTACGACATTGGTTGTATGATGAACATGTTGCTCGCGCGAAGCAACGTTTGACTTCTCCTCGTATCCCTCATCGGACGCACTCCTGCCAGCGCTCTTTTGCATCTGGCGCTTTGCTGACCTCGGCAACACGCAAAAAGTGGAATAGTCACTCATGCAAGGAAGCGTGAATACAGCTCAGGGGATGGAGGAGAGATGAAGAACGTCACTATGGGGAAACCGTGGGATGAAGTGAACCACCCCCTGGGCCCCACAAACCAAAGTCGGATTTGCTTGGCTGATGCCTCTGGGAACTGACGTGTTCTCTCCACTTGCGCAAGGGCCCTTCTGAGGGCACCCGACACCGATTCCCATGGCTCGGCAAGTCCAAGTCCACGCACGCACATCGAATGTAAACCACGAAGAGCGTAGATGGAGGGAGTTGCAACAAGAAAAACTGAAACTCCGTATGGGTGAGAGTGCCCTCCTGCATGGGGACAAGAAGACATGCTGCGATAAAGCAGACGCGCGCGGGAACAAATGGTCGACGTCGGCCACGCCTGCGTGCGAGGGAGCGGGGAACGGGAGTGTTTGGGGGCCCCATACCTGGCCGAAGCCGGGCTCCGCCAGAACGCCGACCAAGGATAGGGTTTTTTAGGGTGCCGCGTGCTTTGTGACAACCGGTAGTCATTAAAACGGGGGGGGGCGCATGTTGTCCGCCCCCTCAAGCCCAAGCTGTCTGAAGGGACCAGAAGCGGGTTGCCTTTGAGACCAGAATGACCCCCCATTTGCAGCAGCGTTTAGAAAATCCAGTGGTGCATGCGCCGTTGCTTTGAGCATCATGTGAAGACCAGTCTGAATTAGTTGAGTACGTAGTTGCGTACACAGTGTAGCACAGGCGGGAGAGAAGGGCTTGCAGCAAGGCTTCATAAACTCCGCGGCCGTTTATTGCCTCAGACGCCCCGTAAGGGGTCGTGCTAGCAGCACGCATTTACTCTACACGCGTTGAGTCCAGGAAAGAGTCGCTGTGTGGAAACCTAGTACATATGTTCAATGGGAAAACGATCTAATCAAAACAATCCTGGACATCCCCCAGACAATCCCTGGACAACCCATGCTGATCCATGACGACAAGACGACCTTCCCCAGACAACCCATTGGACAACCCAGCGGGGATTCGGACAACCCGTCAGGACAAGCCTCCCCAGGAGTTCCTTCCATAAGATGTGACACCACAACTTTATGCCCGCGCCCACCTGCGCGCGGGGACGGTCTCCTCGCAACCTCGGCGACGCTCGGAGACGCGAGCGAAGCGCGAGGGCATCCGCGAGGGCGTTCGGCCCCCCCTCGAGCGATCTGCCCGAGGCCGGCGCAGCTCCGCCAGAGCGCCGGCCTCCCAACACTCCGAGGCTGGCGGGTCTCGGCCGAGGCTTCTGCTGGCGCCCACATCCCGAGCAGCACCCCGTTTCGACCGTGTTTGGTCGCTGTGTTTGGGCGTCGAATGGCATGTGGGTCGGGATGGCTGTAGGCCCCCCCTTCTGCCCGGGGCCTCGCCCCGATCCGGCCTCACAAGGGATCGAGACCCTCGCTCAATAGGCTGTGCATCTAGGGGCTGGGCAGAAGTGTCGGCCAGGAATTTGAAATGGTCCACGAACCCGGTAAGGAACTTGAGTCAACTTTCTTCTGACGCGCGTGCACCACCTATCCTTTGCTGGCTGCAACCACTAACCCCTTCTCCGCACACGGATACCTACGTGTCAAATTCCGACGCCTAATGCTCGACACCCTTCTGACGGGTCCTTTGGCCCGCAAAAACTCAAAGAGAACGCTGGGCCGGAGCCCTTACCGAAACAAAAATCCATCGGGCTGAAGTTGGGTCCCTCACTTGGGTCCGTGGACACGTGAAAAGACATGCCCCGCGCGCACGCGCCAGGCGCATGTTGGGTCCCCCCTGCGCGCACATATTCTTATGGGGGCCGTGGACACGTGAAATTACGTGCCCAGCGCACGCGCCAGGCGCATGTTAGGTCCCCACTCCGCGCACGCATTTAATTCTACGTACGAACAATTCGGCGGGCAAAATTGGGCCCCTCGCTGGGACCGTGGACACGTGAAAGTACGTGCCCCGCACACACGCGCCAGGCACATGCATACCGGGCCCCCCCCCTCCGCGCAAGAGATTTTACTCGTGAAGAATCCAGCGGGCTAAGTTGGGTCCGTCGCTGGGGGCCGTGGGCACGTGAAAATCACTGCCCCGCGCGCGCACCAGGCGCATATTGGGCCCCCCCCTCCGCGCACGTATTTTTACGTGTGATGAATCCGGCGGGCTAAGTTGGGTCTCTCGCCCGCGATCCCGTCGTAGCCAGAAACAGATGAACACACATGCCGAACGCACGCGTGCTGAGACTCTTGTTGGAGAGCCCACCCCTCCGCATACAAACTTTCCAAGTCCAATTCCGAAGGCTAGTGCTCGACGCCCTTCTGGGCGCATTTTGGGTGCCCCCTTCCGCGCTCGCATTTTCACTTGTGAAGAATCTGGCGGGCTAAGTCGGGTCCGTCGCTAGGGACCGCGGACACGTGAAAGTATGTGCCTCGCGCGCACGCGCCAGGCGCATATTGGGTCCCCCCTCCGCGCATGTTTTCTTACACATGAAGAATCCAGCGGGCAAAAGTGGGCCCCTCGCTGGGGGCACGTGGAAGCGTGAAACTACATGCTTCGCGCGCACGCGCCAGGCGCGTGCTGGGCCCTCCCCCTCCGCGTACGCATTGTCACGTGTAAAGGATCCGGGGCCCCTGTCGTGGCCATAAACACGAAAAAACACGTTCCGAACGCACGCGTGCCGAGACTCATGTTGGAGACCGCCCCCCTCCGCACACGGATTTTTGTGCTGAATTCCGACACCTCCTTCTCGACAGCCTTCTGGTGGAGGGCGTTGGGCCCGCGGACCAGAACAAAACCCTGGGCCGGAGCCCTTGTGTGGAGTGCCTTTGGCAGCAAGCCAAAAGAAGAACCATGGGCTGGAGCGCTTACTGGAAAAATGCGTGTCCCGCGCGCGCGCGCCAGGCGCATGTTGGGTCCCTCCCTCAGTGCACGTGTTTTCCGTGTGAAGAATCGGCTGGGGGCCGTGGGCGCATGAAAATACGCGCCCTGTGCGCACGAGCCAGGCGCATGTCGGGTCCCTCCGCGCTTGTAGTTTTTCGTGTAAAGAGTCGGACGGGCTGAGTTGGGCCCTTCGCTACGGGCAGTAGACACGTGAAAGTACGCGCCCCGCACACACGCGCCAGGCGAATGTCGGGTCCCCCCCATGTCTAGTATAAAGAATCGGGCAGGCTAAATTGGGCCCCTCGCTGGGGGCCGCGGACACGTGAAAGTAAATGCCCCGCGATTACGCGCCACGTGCATGTTGGGCCCCCCCTTTCCACATGTATTTCACGGGGCCGTGGACGCGTGAAAGTACGTGCACCTACCGCACGCGCCAGGCGCATGTTGGGTCCCCCCCCCTCCGCGCAAGTATTTTTACACGTGGACAATCCGACGGGACGAGTTGGGTCCCTCGCTGGGGGCCGTGGGCACGTGAAAATCACTGCCCCGCGCGCGCACCAGGCGCATATTGCCCCCCCCCCCCCCCCCTCCGCGCACGCATTTTTACGTGTAAAGAATCCGGCGGGCTAAGTTGGGTCTCTCGCCCGCGACCCCGCCGTGGCCAGAAACACATAAACGCACGTGCCGAACGCACGCGTGCTTTGACTCATGTTTGAGAGCCCCCCCCTCCGAACACAAACGTTCACGTCTTCAATTCCGAGGGCTAGTGCTCGACGCCCTTCTGGTGGAGGGCCTTTGGCCCGCAAACTAAAACAAAACCCCGGGCTGGAACCCTTACCGAGAAAAATCCGCCGACCCTGTCGGTGTGTGTGCGAGGGGCTTCTCCGTTCGACTCGTCGTCTCCGGCGTCTCCGTTCTCCCCCTCCCAGGGCTCTCCTCCTCAAACGCGCTATCCGAAGCGAAATTAAACAACGTCGTAGTGGAGTCGAAGGGAAGCCCCTTCCCTTTGATCCCTTCCCCGCAGGGGGGGGGGGGGAGGGAGGGGGGGGCGGGGCAGATACGACGCCCGCCGGGGCGCACTTTCCTCGAGCGGGCACGCACGGGATGCACTTCCTCCTCCTCCTGGTCCTCCTCCTCCTCCTTTTCCTCCTCCTCCTCCTCCTGCTCCTCTCCTCCTTCTCCTCCTCCTCCTCCTCCTCCTCCTCCTCCCGCAGAGGCGTCCCGGGAGCGGGCCCCGAGTCAAAATACCACCCCCCTAGGGCGCATTTTCCTCGAGCGGGCACGCCCGAGATGCACTTCTTCCTCTTCCGGGAGCACGTCCCAAGTCAGAATATCACACTCCCGGGGCGCACTTTCTTCGAGCGGGCACACAAAGGATGCACTTCCTCCTCCTCCTCCCCCTCCTCCTCCTCCTCCTCCTCCTCCTTCTCCTCCTCCTCCTCCTGCTCCTCCTCCTTCTCCTCCTCCTCCTCCTCCTCCTCATCCTCCGCTTCCTCCCCCCACTCCTAGCCCTTTCGATCAGGGTCGGCGGCACCGGCCGTCAGGCCTCTCCAATCACCAAAAGAGAGGAGGAAGGGCGGACTGACGGACGGATGGACACGTGGACCTGCCCACGGGCAGGCAATCCAACAGGCAAGCAGACGGGCAAAACTTGAAAGCGAAAACGTCGTCATGGGACAGGGATGATGCTCTTCTGTCCTCTCTTCCAATCCTTCTCCCTCCGACCCCCCACATCAGATCCCCATTCTCCTCCGCCCTCGGGCGGAGTCGGCGAGGGAGGAGGGAGGACAAAGGAGCGAGGGGGGACGGAGGAGGCAGATGGGAGGACGAAGGGTGGGACATACAGAGACACGGAAAGGGGAGGACGGAGCGCGGAGAAGGGAGGAGCGCGCAGCAAGAACATGCGGAGGGCGGAACAGGGAGCGAAGAGGGAACATGCAAGAGCAAGAAGAGTGCATGGAGAAGCGAGAGCGAGGAGCGAGGAGCGTATAGGAGCGGATCGGATAGAAGCGAGGAACGAGTAGGAGCGAGGAGCGGATGGCGAGGGAGGGGAAGCGAGCGGGGAGGAGCGAGGATCGTGAAGGAGGCTGGCCGGAGGCGGGGGCGATCAGGAGAGAGGAGCGGCGAGCGGGGATCGATGATATGGAGGCTTGGAGGTGATCGGAAGAAGCGAGGATGCCGATCATCGGAAAGGAGCAGGGAGCGCTGAGCAAACTGGGAGAAGGGAGAAGAGAGGAGCGAGGAGGGTTGGATAGAGAGAGGTGGAGGTGCTGGCTTGTGTCGGCGACGCGCGACCATCGAAGGTTAATGATTTGAAATGTCTGGGCCCTTTGTGGCCCCCTGGGTTCCTGAGGAGGCCTTGAGGGACCTGTTGGAAACTTATGAGGGGGAGGGAAAGGGAGAGAGAGAGAGAGAGAGAGAAAGAAACAAGAAAAAAGAAAAAAGAGAAAGCGAGAGAGAGGGAGAGATAGGAAGCGGGAGTATATTCGTCCTCGTCCTCCTCCTCCTGCTCCTCCTCCCTCGCATCCTCCTCCTCCTCCTCCTCCTCCTCCTCTGTCGCCGCCTCTGCCTGCTCCGCCTCGCTCCTTCCCCGCATCCTCGCGCTGCCCTCTCAATCTGGAGCAGCGGACGTCTGGATGGTACTTGAGTGCCTGCGGATCCCGCGCATCGAGTTGAGCGGAAGGAGGAGGAAGAGAAGAGGACGAGAGGGGCGAGGAGAGGACGAGAGGAGATGATGAGGGAAAGACGAAGACAACAAGGCGACTGGATGAGAGATGAAGGGAAGAGGAGGAGGCGGCGGATGATGGGGGACCGAGGAGGAAAGGGAGCGGAAGTCGCAACAGCTCGAGGGCAACAATAAAAGGCTGAAGAAGTGGAATAATCAGGGAGAGCAACGAACGAGCAGTACCGCACGCAAGACCTTCCTCATACATACGTATGTAAGTATGGGTGCAAGAACGGATAACAACATCACTGCCAAGGTGGAAGTGCATACGTGCACGCATCTTAGCAGTAAGAGTGCGAACACATGTGGGTAATGAGCACGATCATGGGCATCGTCACTGGTCATTTGCATTAAGGGCGTAAGTGTGAGTGCAGCTACCTGTTGGAAAATGTTGGTGCGATTAAGAAGGCGACGTTGAATATGAGTCTACTGTTCGCACGAGTGCGGATCCGAGCATGAATTGCGGCCTGGGGGGAAGTCTGGCTACGATTACGGGCCCGAGGCCGCATGGTAACACGAAGGCGAGCATGGTAAGGGGCGCACGTCTGTGAATCGCCAAGTCGCCAAGTGCACGGGCATGCGGATCCGAGCATGAATTGCGGCCTGGGGGAAAGCCTGGCTACAATTATGGGCTCGAGGCCGCATGGGAACACGCATGCAAGAGAGCACGGTAAGGGGCACACGTCTACGGTGGTGGCATCTGACGAGGAACCCTTATCTAAGGAATCCAGGGTCTGAAGCCGGTGGAACTCCAAACGTGAACCGGCCACGCAAATCACTGCCGCCCTCATCAGGTAAGGACTCCTCCAGGGTCTGCAGCATCCTGGGCACATTCCTTCAGGAACGTCCCCACCGTATGAATCGCCACGTTCACGGGCACGCGCCCGCACACGAGCGGGGACGACGAGGCGCGGGCGCGAGCACGTGCAGGGGAGGAGGCGGGGGCCATAAACTGCCGATTGGGGGCAGGACGAGGGCCGACGGGGGCAGGAGGCGGGAGGGAAAAGAGAGAAGGCAGGGACGGAGGAGGGAGAAAGGGAGACAGCAGAGACAACGATATTGCGAGCCATGGGGTCGCCACCTAGTTGCCCGACGGCGCCTCGCTGGAGAAAGGAGGAGGGGGGGGGCAAGGAAGGAAAGGAAAGGAAGGAACCCTCGCGCACATGGGGGCAGCAGGAGACGGGGAAGGAAGGAGTAGGGGGAGTGAGGAAAATGGCAGGAAGAGAGAGAGACGGCAAGGACGGAGGAGGAGGAGAGGGAGACGCGGAGAGGCGGAGGAGGGGAGGGAGGGAAGAAAGGGGGGGGAAGGCTCCCTCGCGCGCGCTCCTCGGCGACAGAGCCGCGCGAGATCTACACGGGCGCCCTAGACCGAGCGCGGCCCCAACAAAAACCCCTGGGTACCCGAGAACCTGGGTCTCGAATCGGAATTGTTGTGTTCGCGGTCTCTGTGGCCATCCTTGGGCGCTTTTCGGCCGTCCTGGGGTGTTTGGGGGGCCTCCAGGGGCCTTATCCTGGGGTGCTTTTCGGGCCATTCTTCAAAACTGTGAGGGCATCTTGGGGGATCTTTGGGGCCTCTTTTGGGGGGGGGGGGGGCAACCAGCGCCCCAGAGGGACTCTTGGGGGCCTCTCAGCGGCACGTTCAGGGGTCGTGGGAAACTTCGTCGGGGGAAGGCTTGGGGCGCTTGGGGGGCCCCACTTTGGCCTGTGAAGGCTCTAATAAGCAGGCGACTGGACCTTCTCCGGGCATGGCCCGACCCACGCGAGGGTGGCCAGATCCCCGCAAGCCGCCCGCGGCGCAGGGGGGCGTTGTCCGCGCGCACTGCGCAAGCACTTGAAAAAACAAGCTACGATGCATTATCCCACCCAGCGCGCGCGCTGCCTGCGAGCAGCCCCGAGCCGTTCCGAGCATCGCGAACACAACAAAGCATGCGCATCAACCGCGCGACGACAAGTGAGAACGAAGCGTAAAACATGAGGCACATGCAAGCACTGCGCGACAAATAACATGTTTGACACTGGCGCGACAACAGAACAAATAAACGCACAAACATTGAGCGACAACCGCAACGGGGCGCTGGAAGACCGCGCAAAAGCGTGACACATCAACGACACGGGCGAAGTAAGTCACACACACACAGAAAAGATACAGCGAAACCTAGTCAGAAGAACGTATAGAAGGTTCAAACGAACACCCAGCACGAGCAGGGCAAAGAACAAATACGCAGCGCCGCGAAACTGGCGCCAAAACGAAGGGCACTAGAACTACAGAGGCACGACGAACACACAAACAAGCACGACCACGGCACGCGCAAGCACGGTGAGGCGTGAAACGCCGACGCAAACACCGAAACCATAAAACAACGACGCGGATGATGGCACGAAACACGAAACAACACAACAGTCCCGAACGAACTCCAGGGAAACTTATGGAAAAGAAGACAACAATAATGAATTGAACAGCATAGCTATGAACGCATGAAGTAAGTCAAACGAAGAAACAAAAAACAATACTAAGCATACACGAAAAACAAGGACAAGCACGATACCGATATGCAACGGCACAGAAACACCAAGAACAACGAACGAACACGCATTACACACCAAGAAAAGCATACACGCAAAGCGTTTTAGACAACAAGAACTCTGTAAGCAAAAAACGAAACAGCAGCAGACCATACAAGCAGAAACCAAACACGAACTACATTAAAACCATTGGCCAAAAAAACAATGCCAAACCAATGCGAGCGTGAAAACACCTAAAACACATTTCACGCCCAGTTGTTGCGTGTACCTAGAAAAACACAACAACAACATATAACAAGAAACTGCTATATGATAAGCACACGAGAAGGAACGAGCAAGGACGAACCAGCGCGAGAAATACACGAACGAAATTTCAAATCCGCCGATCCGGCGTGTGAGTTTAAGAAGTCTACGCTGAAGCTCTGCTTCAGCATGAGGTTTCGCTCTTCTTGGGAGGGAGGGAGGGAGGGGGACGTGATTACCTGACAATTATGTGCTCGGCACCTCCCCCCACCCTGCCAGAGAGGGGGGGGGACGAAATTACCTGACGAATTATGTGCTCGGCACCTCCCCCCACCCTGCCAGCTCCCAGGAGAGAGGGGGGGGCGGGGCAAGAGAGAGGGGGGGGGGGACAGCAGAGAGGGGGGAGGGGGGACAGGAGAGAGGGGGGGGGAGGGAAAAGGAGAGAGGGGAGGGGGGGGGCAGGAGAAACGGGGGGGGGACAGGAGAGAGGGGTGGGGGGACAGGAGAGAGGGGGGAGGGAGGCGAGGGGGGTGGACAGGAGAGGGGGGGGGGGACAGGAGAGAGGGGGGGGAAGAGGGGGAGGGGTGGACAGGAGAGAGGGGGGAGGGGACAGGAGAGAGGGGGGGGAGGGGGAAAGACAAGCTAGGTGCGCTCGCGTCATATCTGACATCCGACCCCTCCCTCCCATCCCTTACCATGGCGCAGATCCCCTCCCTACTCGCTCAGTCGGATGTCGAGCAGGGCAGTGATCCCGAAAGGGTACGCCATGCAGTGTAGAGCACGGCATGGCATGGCGTAGAAGAGCACCGCAAAGCGTAGTATCAACCTAGCATTGCATTGCATGCCGTGGCATGGCACGGGAAATGTCGCCAGCGCTGCAGCGGGAGCATGAGTCGAAACGAGCGGAAGCGCGGAAATGAGGCCAGCGCTGCAGCGGGAGCACGATTCGGAACGAGCGGAAGCACGGAAATGAGGCCAGCGCTGCAGCGGGAGCACGATTCGGAACGAGCGGGGCCCGAAAATGAGGCCGGCGCCTCAGCGAGAGCAGCATTTTGAAAAAAATGCAGGCGAAAACCCAACTCCGGGGAAACCTGTGTGTAAAAAACAATACGCGGGGGGGGGGGGTCGGCCACTTTAAATCCGTCATCAGGGGAATAGGGAAAGCAGTTTTCATATTGAATAATTCTAAAGAGGGGGGGGGAGGGGGGACAGGAGAGAGGGGGTGGGGGGGGGCAGGAGAGAAGGGTGGGGGGGGACAGGAGAAAGGGGGGGAGGGAGAGGGGGGGGGACAGGAGAGAGGGGGGGGACAGGAGAAAGGGGGGGGGAGGGGGGACAGGAGAGACCGGGAGGGGGGGGGGAAGGAGAGAGAGGGGGGGGGGGACAGGAGAGAGGGGGGCGGGAGAGAGGGGGGGGCAGGAGAAAGGGGGGGGGACAGGAAAGAGGGAGGGAGGGAGGGGGAAAGGCAAGCTAGGTGCGCTCGCGTCATATCTGACGTCCTACCCCTCCCTCCTATCCCTTACCATGGCGCTGATTTTCTCTATCCGCGGACGCGTGTCGTAGCGGACCTGTGGCTCCGCGCGCGCGTGCGTAGTGGGTGGTGGTGCGCGTGCGTGCGTGCGTGCGTGTGTGCGTGGTGGTGGTGGTGGTGGTGGTGGTGGTGGTGGTGGTGGTGCTGGTGCTGGTGCTGGTGGTGGTGGTGTGGTGCTGTGGTGGTGGTGGTGGTGGTGTGGTGGTGGTGGTGGTGGTGGTGGTGGTGGTGGTGGTGGTGGTGGTGGGTGGTGGTGGTGGTGGTGGTGGTGGTGGTGGTGGTGGTGCGGCGCGGTGGTGGCGGGCGGATGGGCGCGCGAGAAAGAGGCCCCCGCTTGGGCGAGAACGCCATCCTGAACGACGGAGGCCAAACACCGATCCGAAAATGAGGCCCACGCTGCAGCGGGAGCACGATTCGGAACGATTCGGGAGCAGAAATGAGGCCGGCGCCTCAGCGAGAGTACTTGGTGGGTGAAACTCAGGAAGGAAGGAGGGGGGGGGGGAGGAGGAGAGGAGGAACGCGGGGACCGTCTCTTCAAAACGAGGACCCACCACCACAGGATGGTTGGGAAATATAACTCCCCCCTTCCAAACAAACACAGTGCTTCGTTGTTTCACGGACAAAAGACAGCGGCTCCTTGCATCGAGGCGCCGAACACTGTGTATGTGTGTGTTTTCCTTTTTGTTAGGGGGGAGACAGGGAGAAGGGCGCTGGTGATCAGATGCACGGAAGAAGCGACATGATATACATGGAAGAAGAAGATGTATAATCATGCGTGGACGAGGAGGAAGAGGAGGATGAAGAGGAGGAGGATGAGAAGGAACACGCGATCAATGATGGATTTGTGGTTTTGGTGGTTTGGGGGGTGCTGGGGGGGGCACCATCTATCTATCTATCATGTGTATATATATATATATGACCACTCAGTGCAAACAAACGTGTCGAAGGACTCGAATTGCGCGTAAGCGCCCTGGAATGCGCATGAAAGCGTACATGAATATACCAGATCGGGACGGAAACATAATCAGACAAAGGGGTGTGCAAGAAATACATACATGAGCAGTCTCGACACCAGCGCCGACCGGTACATACGAGGGAAAGAGCAGCGTCATGTGTTCGCTCTCTAAGAGAACAACGCGTCGCGCTGAGCGAAGCAAACGCGCGGGGTGGCATGGCAGGCTAAGGGGCAGCTGAGAATGGGAGGAGGCCGCGCGGACAAAAAAACAACGCCATGCGCTGCGTGGCACAACGGCTCCCTGCAAGCTGCGACGCGACAGCGCCGAGCGCTGCGTGACGGGACAGCGCCGCGCGCCATGGGAACCCCTGCCATTTGGGATGTGAACACTTGTCGTCAGTTGCATTTCCCTTCACGACCTCCCAGGAGACCACCAAAGTGGCGACAATTGCGCACTTCGCAGCCCCCCGGGGGGCCGCGAGGTTTCAACTGGGTCTGCATACCACCTCACTCCGCGCGACCTCCCAGGAACCCGCGAACGTGGCGACGGTCGCGCACTTCGCAACCCCCCAGGGAGCCGCGAGGTCCCAACTGGATCTGCGTATATAACTCAACTCCGCGCGGCGCCCCAGGGCCCCGTGAAAGTGGCGACGGTTGCACACTTCGCAGCCGCGCATGGAGCCGCGAGGTCCCAATTGGGTCCACGTACCAACCCACTCCACACGACGTCCCAGGAGCCCAGGAAAGTGGCGACAGTTGCACACTTCGCAGCCACGCAGGGAGCCGCGAGATCCCAACTGGGTCTACGTACCACCCCACTCCGCACGACCGCCCAGGAGCCCACGAACGTAGCAACGGTTGCGAAATTCGCAGCCACGCCGGGGGCCGAGAGGTCCCAACTGGGTCCGCGTACCACCCCACACCGCGCGACCTCCCAGGAGCCCACGAAAGTGGCGACAGGGAGACCCCAGTTTGAAGGGGGCTGGGAGGCCCAGCCAACAGCTTCGCCTCAGGCGAAGCCAAGCTCCAGCTCGGTTGTATCGTAGTAGCGACAGTCCCAATGCAAGTGGAGATGCCGTCTCAAGTAAGAGGGAAAACCTGTTAGTCTCGATAACAATAGTGCGCCCCGCGGTAAGGCACAGTCAAATCTGGGCGGCCGGCCGCTTTGAGCCAAGGCGGCCGCGGGCGCACGCTCGCTTCCACTCCTTACGTCCCCCAGCTCGCTTTAGAGTCGGGGGGGGGGAAGGAGGCGAAGCGTGCGTCCGCCACCCGCGTTGCAGAAACAGTTCAGCAGTTAACCTATATATAGACAGAAAAAAAAAAAAACATGCCCAAAGGAGTTGGACCCGCCAGCAAGTTGCCTCGCATGTATAAAGTACTCCTCAGGCGGCCTCAGAACTTCTTGTCTGGCCGGCCCGATATGGAGCGTGTCTTTCCAGGTCATATTTGAAGGTCTGTATGCTTCCCATGACTTGTAGGAACATCTCTCTGTCGATGTCCCCCTTGGTGCGTCCATCCGCAGTCATGTCGCGGGTGTCACACCACTGAATGCTATGCACGATTCCGCGCTCCATCATCTGTCGTATCCGACTTATGTGTCCTAAAAGGGTACACGCAGTCGAATTCTTCAAGTCTTTGCTTGACAAGGACTTAAATACAGACTCAGCATCGATGGCCAAGGTGACCTCGATGCTCAGGCCACCCAACTCAAGTATGTCTTGCAACTGCGCGGGCGTGAGTGGCCCCGCGTGGAGCTCGTGCAGAGTCACAACCGTGGGATAACAGTCCTCCAATGTACGGGCTGCTGCAAGTGTCTCTGCTGAGTAGCTTGCGCGGACTTGCAAGCGGCGAGACTTGCAGTTCGCATCAATCAAGTGAACGACAGGCTTGCCAGATGACGTGCTTCCACATCGTAGCATGTTTGCCCCGCAAATACCATAGCCTTCGACGTCGTCGTCGGCGTCTCCACTCAGGCGTCGATAGCCTGAGTCGCTATGTAAGTCAACCTCACCCGTGGGGTTCATCGCCTGGTAGACGATCTTCTTCGGGCATGCCTGTAGCTTTCTGGTGATCGCGTTCAGTCGTCGCACTTGAATATTGGCCCGTTCTTGGACACGCTGTAGAGATACAACAGATACCATCGACCATATCTGGGTGAGCAGTGCGTATGCCAGCGCACCTCTGAGACTGACGAACAGATATGCCACCAGATTAGTCGCTTGAGCGTCAGCGTCAGCACCGGTCAATTCAGGATGTTGTATAGGACGGAGCTGTTTAATATATTCATTTTGATCCAAAGTGACATTGCCGTCCTCATCATTGGTACATCTCACAGCACAGTTCGTGTATGTGTGCTTGTTGAGTTTACACTTACCAAAGGCATCCTCAACGAATTTAACATACTTGTCACTGGTGTCCTCAGTACCGGCCTTGTTAATGTCATCAACATGCTTGGCCGTGAGCAGGTTGCTGCTCGTCTCGAACTCCTCGTCGTAAGACGTAGGTCGGAGGCCGAATCCTCTGGTGGTTCTCCTGAGCTTAAGTGAGAAAACCAGTGGGGCGTCCTTAGTGCCTGTGCCCAGTTTCAAACACTGCAAACAGTGCTCTGACTCGTCGTAGTTCAAAAATCCTGGAAGAGTACGGAACGCAATTGCCGATCCAGGCGGCAAGGTAAAGCACGCCACACGTTCCTTTTCACAAGTTGCCTCAACGAAGTCCCGATAGGTCGATCCCTTCAGGAAGGTCATAATGATGCCCAGGGAAGCAATGGTCCACTGCTTCTTGCACGCTGCCGCGCTGGCAAGTACCCTCTGGCTTGACCTTCTGGCTGTTCCCGAACATGTTTCTACGTCAAAAGCTTCAAGGCCCATGAAGCCTCAAAGTACCAAACGAAGTCGGATGGCACGTTCCATCTCACCCTTTTCGTTGTTCACGAATTCCCATTTGAATACATATCTCGAAGGCATGATGTTCGACGCTTTGGCGATCTCCTGCATTTAAGCATTTATTGTCGAACCATGTCTTGAGCTCAGTGAAAAGGGCCTTCGATATTTTCTCGGGATTCGCCTGCAAGTCAGCTCTGGTGAGGAGGTGGTCTTCCTTGACGACCACAGCTCGCTTTGCAGCGGCAGTAACCTATAGTCGCATAGTGGTCACCCGGTCGGCGTCTAACAACATGCGTTGCTGCTCGGACAAGGCTACCTTTGACACTTCTGTCGTAAAGCACAGTTCAACGTATCGAGTCGAGTCGAGTCCGTAGCTGTCGTCTTCGACCATGGTGCACAGGGGGGCGTAGTACGTCTCCTCGGTATTGGGATCGCGAGTGCGCCCCCCCTTCGGCAGGGGCCCCCGCTGTTCATCAGCGACAGTGATCAGCACATTGTGATCAGGAACCATGTGTGTGGGCACGGTAAAGATGCATTCTAGTGGAGTTGCCTCCGGCAGTTGCTTTTCCTTTCGCAACTCCGCGTACCATACCTCCATGACATGTGACTCAAGATCAGCTTCTGATTCCTCGTAGATAGTAGACAGCCGTCTGTCATCATGTTCTGGCTCGGCTGCTAAAGCCTCTCTTGCGGCTCCTTCAGGTGTCGGCGCATCAGCCAAGTACTCAAACTTTGACATGTCCTGATCGGAGCCTGCCTGAGGTTTAGTGGACTTCAGGCATCGGATAATTCGTGAATGTGCTGATCCAGTTAGTTATAACATGTATATTCAAAGCAGTACATTCTGCTTCATAGTGATGGAATCCTGGACCCACGTCGTTGTCGCAATGGACCAATGTGCAACTGTCATGTCAGCATAAGTATCCGGGGGTAGCTTATGTATACTCTAGGCTGATCTGGCCGAAACTACATTCTCGATGCGATATAAGCTTCTGACGATATATTGTAGAGCCAAGAGTACCTTTGGAGATAGACGACTTGCCGCTGTCATCTGAAGCGTACCTTCCTTGGTCGGCACATAGCCAAATGTCAACGCGAATCTCCCCGCTGACTGGCTAGCTACGAATGTCAACACTGTACGTAGTGCAGCGCTGTCGGAGCCAATCTGTCGGGCTATGAGTGCTTCAATATAGAGCGAGTGTCATGCATCGCCGTAGTGTACTTGAACATCTCGATTGCCTACTCGGATGATGACCTGACCCCAGGCGGGATCATCCTTTACAACTGGGAACGGGCCATTCCAGCCTCCCCAGTCATCTCTAGTAGTCGTAGGGCGACGGTAGTCAACCGAATCTCCTTCGTCATAATTGTGCTGACTTGTAATTGTCGTCTCAGTGCGTAGAGCACGATTGGTCTTAGCTACTGCCGTGGCCTGTGTGATCGCTTCAATACATACCCTGCGTATTGTCTGTTCACAAGAATGATCTGATGTTTCTGTCGGCTGCTCGTGGTCCAGAGCAGGAAGGTCAGGTAGCATTGCTGGCTGCCGTCCACACAGTGCATTGAATGGAGACACCTCGTTGTAGAAGGTGAATGCGTTGGCGGCGAACAAGGCTTCGTGCAGTAGTCGGGTGAACACAAGAGGTGTGTCTAACCTATTGAGTTCAGCCTCCGTTGCGTGAAGTAGATGACGTAGGATGCCATTTCTGGCCTCGATCGTCGCAGCGTGCTGTCCACGCGCACGTATTCTCAGTCCAGTG
This sequence comes from Prorocentrum cordatum, assembly GCA_963575745.1. Lineage (NCBI taxonomy): Eukaryota > Dinophyceae > Prorocentrales > Prorocentraceae > Prorocentrum > Prorocentrum cordatum. The sequence continues at coordinate 317,943 of CAUYUJ010014253.1, read as the reverse complement.
CCTTTTGCCTTGAGGACTGCTTTTCGCAGTGCCATTATTAAGGACACCTTCTCCATCCGAGTAAAGTACCTTAGCTGGTCCAAACTGCATCCAGCACTGATGAAATGCATCCAGGATAGTAGTCACAGTTTTATCTGGCATCTCCATCCCAGTAGCATACCGTATACAACGATCGATACTGTGAAACCTATTGTGCTCTTGCTTGTAAGACATCAAATCACAGTCCACTTCATCATTGAATTTGCCAGGTAATGCAATAGAGGGCATAACTGTGTGTCCAGGCTTGTCCCAAGCTCTGCATTCACGGCACGTGTCGCAGACGCCCTTGATGAGAATGAGTCTAACACTGTCCAGACCTATTTTGCTTAAGGTGAGTCTCATCTTAGGCTCCTTCGCATGGAACTAGCGCAAGTGCAACTTTCGCAACTGGCGTGTTACCACGCTGGGGTCAAGGCTTCTCCAATTCTGGAAAATGATTTGTACATCGAACCGTGGCAATTCTGGTAGTCGTGGTCGCGCGGCAGGATTCCCTGCTGGCAGTGGTGGAGGCGCTTCTCCACCTTGCTGTCGACCACGTCTGACTCTAACCTGTGGTAGTCGGAGGTGGCCATCCGAGCTACCAGCTCCGCTTGAGGCAGGTTGCCCTGCAGCAGGCTCAGCAGCATGTCTTCCAACAGTAGTGTCGTGACTGCTTGCGCCCGCGGTAGATCCAGCTCTCAAGCCAGGTCTAGGTGCTCTCAGTCGCACGGGCGCCGGTGCTGCTGCTGCCTCAGGTGGCGGCGCTGCTGCTTCGGCAAGATTTGGCGGTGCAGGTCCTGCCGCCGGTCCGACGGGGACCGGCGGGATCTGTCCATGATTGTCGGGAAGCTTCCAAGGCTTGGCACACTTGCATTTGCCAGGTATTAGTACATGTTCAGGTTTGTTCTTCCCACAGTTCTTCTTGCAACTCGGACCCTCCCAATGATAGTCATCCTTATCGTACCATCTGCAATGTCTCGGATCTCTATCATGAGATGTAGAGCGCATGTTAACGTTATCCGCGCATGCAGGACAGGCAAGCCCTCCCGACGGTGGTCTCGTAATCGAGCCATCAGGTTGTCGGGGAAGACTCGGGTCGCCCAAATCGTATCCCCTTGCGTTGGTCGCCAACGCGGTGGACGAATATGGGTAACCATGGAAGGATCACAAGTTGTCTGGAAGAGATCGTGTGCGATCTGAACAGATTCAACAAAAAGCGACTGCATCTCTGGTGTACATTGTGCACCCACTGGGCAGTTCCTTACTGCACACCGACGCATGTTGACGATGACCATTACATCGTTCCCGTTCAAAAGGAGTAAGTAATTAACGACGGTTGGCCATGATCTCAGTCGGTTTTCGTATCAGTACCCCATGGGAATCACGAAGACCTGTAGTACATGGACCCATATGTACCTTGCAAGTGCCCTTGCTGTTGGCCAACGTAGTCCATGGCGGTATCTCATCCACCCAAGCCCCAACTGGTTGGCCTCTCAAATATAATCGTCGTAGATCATTTTGACGTACAGCTACCTTCCCACATAACTTGATGTGCGGCAAATCCTCTTTATGGTGTTCATGCCAGGTGTCGTAATTAACCTTAGCATTGAACTAGGAAGGCAAGCCAGTCGTTCTGCAGCTGGGCTGTAGTATGACAACCTTAACGAAGCGAGCGTCTAAATAGTGCATCACTGCATCTTGGACCTCCTTGTTTCCAAGATCAACGAAGGCACGTTTGTGGAGGTTCCCCCCTGCAGACAGACCTCGGCTGAATGCTAGCTGGGAGATGCCTCCAATTCCCCCCGCATAGTTCTAACATATCAACTTCGTTATGTCGTCCATAGCACAAGGTGGGGATCATTGAGAATACATCTGCATGGGGTTCAGCAGGTTGCCCTGCAGGTAGAGTGATGAACATCTCCTCTTCGCCGTTACTATCCGTGTCGGGGTCCAAGGGTTCGTCGGTGTAGTACGCACTACACCCGAGTCCTTTGAGGTCGTCTCCACAGTCGTCGTTGCCTTCTTCGACTATTTTGGGTATCCTGCGTGGTTTGATGCCAGCTTCTTTGTCTGCTCTGTTTAATTATGGCATCTGTTGGTCGTGCTGTCTGTTGTTTTGTTTCTAGTGAGCGAAGTGTCGGAAATTCGGGAATGGAGGGTAGCACGCTGCCGCGCTCAATCGAAGGGGGAGGAAGACGATCGTCACCGATGATCGCCACTCGCCTTGAGCGTGGTCGTGAACTGCCGTCTCCCAGAAGGGTTGGTTCCGGCTGCCCCCAACATAGTCGAATACGGATATTGGTAACACCATCCGGTAATGGTGCGGTATAGTTGTATCCAGTCGGCTGGTCCTGGATCTTGATGTCCTGGATGATCGCGTTGTCGCCCAGGTTCTTCGCTACCCGTCTAGCAACATGGCCCCATCCGGGGCCATTCTTAGGAGACTGAACGTAAGTTCGAACTCCTTTTATCAACACGAGTATGAATACTCAGATGTACAGCACTTGTATGATTTGATTGTGTTGTTTGTGTGTAAATCAATTTGGTCTATCAACCTTGCGCCCATGATCACTAATGTCTTATTCCGCCACTCAGCTTTCTGAGCACCTTGTCCGTGCCAATCTAGAATGTGCCCAGTAGGTTATGCAAGCTCCCCTGCTATATTACATGCGCCTCTCCATAATTTGGTAGGCATGCGGGTGCGCGTAGTAGCCGCTTGCAGATATGATCCGCTGGGCAACTTGTTCGCGCGGTCGCACTTAAGGCAGAAGTAGCAGAAACGCATGCGCGCGACTTGTCAAATAAGATCTTCAATAACATCTCGCATGGGACCTTGTCTCCAGAAATATCCTGGCGGCCCCACAAGTACAGTGGTCATGCGTAAAGCTGGAGCCTTTGACATCAGATTTTGGATACGCTGGCAGCGTGGCCCTGCCCTCTCGCCAGGCAGCCTCACATGCCAGTCGGCAGGTGTTGCAATCCACAACAGTTGTTAGCGCACCCAAGTACTGTGTACCAGTGGAGGTCATCACCTCCGTATGTGTGATACGATCGCACATATATCCACGGGCTCGGAGTTCAGCGCAGACTGCCCGTATATCCTCAATAACGAATGCACGAAAGTGATAATGATGCGACAATCCTTTTTTTTATGCAGCGGCCACACAGCCGGGCCCGCTGCTGTTCGCGGCAGCCGCGCAGCCGGGCCCGCCACGGCCCCTGGCACGCACAGCCGGCGCCTGGGAAAAGAGGACAGGTTTCCCCGCGTTTGCTGACAGCACCTGAGTGTTCGGCCTGTCCTTGCAAGCGCGAGTGGCCGCGGCGCGCGCCTGCCCCCGTCGCTCGTTTGGCGATGGGGGGCGCCCAAATACCAGTGCCGTGCTGCGCTGCAGAACTGCTGCTTGAAGTAAATCTATCTAACTTCTCAGCAGTATCATCATCTTCCGCAGGTGCCCCTGCCTTTGCATCAGAAGGCGTCCACTTCATCCCCTCCTCGTAGATGGCCTGACATATCTTCGCCTGCAAATTGCGGAGGGCGAAGTCCTTGTAGGCCGAGGCAGGGGCAGTCCCAATGGACATATTTCTGCGATGCCAAGTCCTCCAAGTGATATTCACCGAAGACTGGATCGTGAAAGCGAACGTCTCCTCATTAACAGAAAAGCTGACGCCCTTCGTATCTTGCGACATCATGTATGCGTAGGCATCGCACGCAGCAGGTCCCCCTGCAGTTGGCGCTGGGTCGGAAGTTCCCGCGACGAGTAACGAGGCTTCTTCGCGCTGAGGATTGGCCATGATAGTGAAGAACATCGACCCTTGATCCTCCGTAGCCGTCTCGTACTCGTCGGCTTTGAGTGCCAGATGCCCGGAGGGCGTCTTCATCAAATCAAGTACCCTGGCACCCTTTCCGAGTAGAACCTTGTGCATCTCCACTCCAGGGATGATCATCTTCTCGTGCCCCTGCTCAAGGATCAGGATGGCCCTCGTGTTGGACATGCTCCTCAGACCCAGGATAACAGGGAAATTCCCCCCAGAGCCCTCAGCCACATTTGCTGAGTACGTATCAAGTCTCGGCACAGCAGGTTGCCCCGTGGAATCCCCCCCTTCTTTGCATGCGATCTTGCAGTGCAGGGATGCATCACACATTGCGGCGCCATGTCCCGCTCCCGACGCATACAGCCTCTTTGTGAGGTTCAACCTTATAATAGCGTGTCCATCGGAACGTGATACCTGCTCGAAATTATGTGCCGCCTTTAATCCACTGGTACCGATATTACTGCCAATATCCAAAATAATAGTCAACATACCATTACTCATAGCCCCACTGTTGGCTGCCAAAGCTAACCCATGACGTTCGCCGAGTGCCCCTAGAACTTCGGATACTGTCGTACCACGTGGGCTTTGCGGCGCCTTTGTTCCAGCACCCCATCGTTTCTTGACAAGGATGTAAATCCATTCATATACCCACGAGCTTCTTCTTCCGTAATACGGCTCTTTTCAAAGATCCGAGCTGCGGGGTATTCGTCATGCGTGAATGGGTGTGACGTGGAGGCAAAGGGTAAAATTAGAAACGTATCTTCTTCCGCGCGCATGCTCATCTGGCCATCGGTATTCACCATACGTACCGTGTGCAGCATGTCGAATTCAGATATCCCACTGTTGCCGCTGCGCATGCTTACCGGGCTCTCAGTTCTGCGTTGACTGCGTGAACAAAGGTCTCGCCCATATGGCATGTATGCGTGCGAAGACTGAAGCCATTGGGCGCTCCTCTCAGTAGCCCTTTCCATGCGCCTCAAACATGTATCATTCACTGGTACCGAAGGTGGGGCCGATCGGGCAGGTGTCCCTGCGTTGCTGTCGGTCTCTGCTACCAGTGGAATGGGTGCGTCAATAGCAGGTGCCCCTAAGAGTGTAGCTGCCTCCGTTACTAGCCCCGCGCTGACCAATGATGCAGGTATCCCCGCAGGAGTCGTCGTCGATATATCCGCGGTGCTGGTCATCGTGGCAGTAACGCGTTTGAGCTCTTCACGGAGGTCCCTGAGCCTGTTCGCCCTCTGGAGAATATCTTCATGACGATCATGTGCTTCTTGATCTCCAGCAAGGGCGTAGTGGAACTCGGCAGTAATGAGGCCAACGCCCCTGCATATGGCACAGGGGGCCTCACTCGCGGAACCTTTCATGATACCAGCCAACTGCCTATCCATATGAGCGTGTACCACACGATTCCAGCATTGCGCGTGGAATATGTGGCCGCACTGGAGACGCCAGATCTTGTCGTCATCCATGAACAGGTCCAGGCATAAGTCACACTTACTGACATCGCCGCCACTGACGATGGGCGGCGTTGCCGCTGGCCTGATGCGCAACTAACGCTCCAGGGTGGATTCACCAGCTTCGAATCGAATAGGTGAGAATGTCGGCAGCCGCATTGATGCAGCCATGGCTGGACTGCTCGCAGGTGTCCCTGCTGTATTGCGGTTGGCAGGTTGCCCTGCGCGGCTCAGCATTCTGTTGGCCTGACGATCTCTATGTCGGCGCTGCCGCGTGGCCTGCGTGGCCAAATTGGCTTGCTGCGCCTCGTGTGTGGCCAGTATCTCAGGGCGCATCTCTCCCACGGTCGGTGGCATCACTAGGCCTGGAGCCTGCTGCTGCGCATCTTGATCCATGGGGGGAGCCAGATAACCATAGTGAGGTATCTGTCCTGGCACGCCTGATGCATATCCTGAGCCACGTGTCAACTGAGACCGGTAGAAATCGTCGGCCGTCGCCCGAACATATGGGTTTCAGGCTGTGTTCCCACCCGAGCAGTTCCACTCACCAGTGCATGATAATCAGGAAAGAGTGGGTGATCCATTGGCGCTGCCGCTGGACGATCAGCAGCCGTTGGATCGCAAGTCGGATGGCTGAAGAATGCCGGCACATAACCAAACCGATTGAGGTTGTCTGGTGAAGGATTTGGATCCGGAACATAATCCCACGGCGGCGTCTACTTGGCACTAGGGAGGTCCATGCCACCCCTCCGCAGGCTCTGAGCGGCCTCGCGCATCTGCCGGTACATCCACTCCTGCTGACCAACTAAACTTCTCTGTATGGCGTATTGGTCTGGAAAAGCAGGTTGCCCCGCACTTGGACGTGGCGATGCAAATGGCGATGTTGCCTGTAGAGCCTGGTAGAGCTGCGGATCCATACGAATACTTCGGAGCCTCGCCTGCAGACCGTTGCTGCTTCCAGCACTCTGTGGAGTACCAAATAGTGTAGTAGCTCTGCTCATAGGAGCGAAAGAAGCAGGTTGCCCTGCAGGTACTGGCAGCTGTTGAACCTGGGCACGCCACGAATCGTTAGCGTATAACGTGTCAGTAGGCGTAATACAATTTGGCGTAATACCCGTCACATCAGCGCTCGGAGCTTGCATCCATGATCCATCAGATCCCCCTGCAGGCGCCCCCGCATGGCATGCGTTCATCATGGGCACAAGTGAGAATACAGTCGGAAGCGGATCGGGACACTTCATGTTGTAGGGGTATCTGGAATAAACGAATTCCTCATAGATGATGCATGATTGCGAGTCTCGAACAGATCGCCAATTCTAATGCTCGTGCACGGCTGGTTGCCGCCCTTCAAATATAAAGGATTTGTCCACACCTGCCCCGCGCGATTGCGCTGACAGGTGTGACTTGGCAAGATCCCGATCAACTGGACGATGTGAGTGGGAGGTGTCCTGCCATTACGGCTTGCTGTCGCGACGATATCATTCGCCGAGCGCCATGCTGGAATGTTGTCCCGAACCAGGATCTCCTAGCTAACCATGATCAGGACCTCAGAATCCATGCGTAAATCAGATTGGATTGATACTATTGTCACCAGGAAGGTATGGGCATCCATGCACGAACAGTCTGCCCCTCTTCTCACTGGTGTCGCCGGCGCGACAATATAGCCCAACGCTGCGAATACCTGGTAAATTCTCCCATTGAGTTCCACGAATGAAATACCGAGGTGCCCCAGGAGCCGATAGGCCAGTGATCCTCATATATAAGGATTCGGGGCACCCGATGCCAGGGCCGCTGCGCCCGCTGGTCGGGCGGATGACGTGTCGTGGGACATATCAGAATACATCGGCTTCTTAATATGCAGCCTGTTCTTTCTCATTCCGGACTCGCCCATCATGCCGATGAGCCCCGAGACGGCGCAGGCCTGATACGCCCAGTGACGACGTTTAAGCAGGCGGCGTACCGCGTCGAGATGTTTGGGGCGTTACCTTTCCCATCCTTCTGCAGGCCATGCATTGAGTGGCTGCGATAAGTCTGCCCAACCGTCGCACTCGACGTCGCGAATGAATCTGTCTGACAAGTGACCATTGTGAAGTGGTTTGTGACGGAGGGCTGTTGTCAGCCACCCAGACACCTCATGTTGTTCTCCATGCTGGAACCTCGGCCTGCGAACATTGCCCGTGCTGAGGGTGCTCTTCAAATCTCCCTTCTCTGACTCCAACGTGAGGGCGGGGCGCCTCCGCAGGATGTTGCGCACTGTTTGGCGCGCGCGTGCACCTTCGCCAGCGTGGGCAGTAGTGCCCACGATGCTGTATTGCACGAACATGTAGCGATCAACTCCATCATCACTTCGCGGATGATATGCTGGATTGATCTTCATGCAAATGCCTGTGCGCATCCTGTCCCAGTATCCTTTACATTCCGGTGGCACCTCCAGCGCAGGGGCAGGTTGCCCTGCTGGATTGCTAGCAGGATGCCCCGCAGAGCTCTGAGCAGGTTGCCCCGCGGACCGCGGGGCAGCCTTTGGCGCTGGCGAAGCACGCGCTGCTGCGCTCGCAGCCGATGCGGTAGCACCAACAGAACCTCTGGGAGTCCTTGGAGTTCCTTGCGGGGTACTGATGTCGAAATCCTGGTGTTTCTTCTCCTCGGTGTTGTAGGACTCGATATCCTTGTCCTGGGGCACTGCTCCTGGTACCGTTGGTGTAGTGGCAAGGAGCTTCTCAGTATGCCGCGTGGAAGACGCACCCCAGGTTCTTGCTTCCAAAGCGGGCGCCCATCCTGACCTGTGCGTCCGACCAGGTGCAGGGCCGCGACGTGGCACAGGATCCCTTGGAGTAGGCTTACTGGTGCCCTGGAATGTGGCTGCTGCGGCAGTCACTGCGGGCCCTCTAGATCGTTGTCGATCAGCGCGTTGCTCAGCAGGTTGCCCCACATATCTCTTGCTGTCCACAGGATTGGGACCATTGCCTGGGCCCTTACGCTTCTTCTTCTTCTTGGGCCTGGGATGATCGGGGCCAAGAGATCGCCTTATTGAGCCAGAATCAGAATCAGAAGACGAAGGAAGTTCGATCGTTTCTGGCTTCGGCTCGGGCGCTGCTTTGCCGCAGATCCTGCCGGTGCCCCAGAATAACACAGCCGATAACGCTTTATGGGGCCCCAGTCAGAATTCAGATCTTCACCGCCTGGCCTCCTGCGAGCCAGATTCTTAATCGGTACTTTCTTCTTTCCATCGAGTAAGTACTCATCTGCACCACGCCTTGCGGAGATGTAAGTAGCGGCCCAACCCGCACCTTGAGCACGGTAAGCGATCTGCCTGCCAGGAGAGAGCCCCATGTCTCTAGTGACGGCGTAATTGGGGTCGATCGGAGTATCAGTGCCACATGCAATGTCCGTGATACCCGAATCGCTTGATTCACCGTCGCCAACGGCGGCTTCCGTAGGATCGACTTCTTCAGCCATTTCAGCATCTTCATCTTCAACTTCATAAACGTCTGGTTGGATCTCTTCTTCGAAATTGTACTCGGCAGGTTTCCCCGCGTGCCAATCACGATTGAACTGCGCCAGCTAGTGAGTAGATGACAAATTTTTCCAAATAGCTTTTGTTTGTTCAATTTCTGTAAGTGTGGCAGGGAGGTAATCCTTTTTTTCCGTCAGCAGCCGCTTGTCACATGGCGTTTTGTTAGGGTCAGCACAATAGCCCCGACCATCTCCACATGACCAAACCCACGGTGTTCTTTTTGAAATTCGGACTTCTTGATGGGCGTCTCATGGGACAGCCGAGCCTGCGATCGGCATAGCTGGGGCATGTGCCGCAAACGCCTCGGTAACGCTTTCGATCCTGGATGACAGCCCTTTTGTGATCACGCACGATCAACTTTTCCAGCGATTTGGTCCGTCCCTTCTTCGAGCGAATGATTTCGCCAGCATCGCGTCGCTTGGCTTGGCAACGAGAATGCCAGCGTCGAATGCGATGTTCGGTCCAACCTTCGTTCAACCAGTATTCCGTCTGATCTGCGGGTTTGTGCTGACGAGCCAATCCACGTGCATTCCAGCCTTCAAAACGCCGTACTCCACCTTCTGAACCTCCTTCCCCTCGACGTTGATCATCTAGAGGCGGGTTTCCCCGCAGACGTTCCCTCCTCGGGGGGGCATGCGCTCTTGGCGTCTTCCCTGGCGGGCCACTTGAAGTTCCCGCCCCAGGAGGACGAGGGCGCTGAACACCGCTTGAAGGAACCACTGGAGCGGGCTCGCACCTGATCCGGTGAGAAACTGGGGGCTTGACCGCGACGTACCACGCGGTCATCGTCTCCATGCTCGTCCTCGTCGTCCATTGGCGAAAGACTTGGATCGTCGTGAAATTTATTCTTCCTTATGAAGGGCATGCGGCTTGGCGATTGTCTCGGGCTGCTACGGGCCGATCTGACGCAACAGAAGTATATTGAAATTCTTCGTTATGTCCAAGCTCATATTGAACGCGCTCAGATAGGTGCCCAACGTCACGCGGGTTTCCCCGCAATGGATCATCATTGACCAATTCCATGCTTGTCGGATTTCCAATCGCCCGAAGATAAAGCATGGCATGTACTTCTTCATCCGTCGCGGGGATGGTAGAATCAGAGTCCGCGGGCGCCCCCGCCATACCAAAATCACCTTCGACGGGCATGTGGAAGTTCTCGACAAACTCAAAATCTGCAGGTTGCCCCGCGATGGGTGCACCCAGCCACTCTGCCAAATCGATATCGCTGTGGCCAGTGAACACCTCCTCAGATAGCTCGTCGGCGTGAATCTCGAGGTTCATAATGGCGCATAAATACATGGCAGCCATGAAATGAATGACTGTGGCTGAGACGTCAGCAGGGTCGGCCAAAAGCGACTCCCTGTCAACGTACTGTATGTCGGAGTCCGTTTGAGCCACATGTATTGGCTGACCCCTGCCCCTTCCATCGCCTCGGGGACATTCGCGTCGGAAATGTTATGTCCTGTGGCATATGTCGCACTCCATGGATTTACCGTTGGCATCCTTTGGATGTCCTCGTCGTCCTTCACCATTGCCGGATGTATGCCTACGGTTCCTGCCAGCACCTAAAAACATTTCTTCGTACTGGGGCCCAGTGAGAGATGCTAGGAATGCTAGTATGCCTATACCGTGTAGTCGCCGACGCTCACCTTTGCCTTTACTTCGACCCTTGCCTTTTCCTTTAAGTGTCCGCCGTGCCGTACGCCTTACCCTTCTGACTGGTTTCTTCATGAATCTCCGCCAACGACGCGTGTGTTTTTTGATCGCCCAAAAAATAACCACGGAGCTTGCTGCTCTTCGGCAAGGTATGTAGGCATATCAGAGTAGTCCAACGCGGTAACTTCATCATCAGAAGACGCATCGGTATCGGTGCCGGAGTCGAAGTCGGACTCGGCGGGTTGCCCCGCAAAGCCCATTAGGGTCATAGCTTGTACAGGGGAGACCGCATCGGGTGGTCCCCTAGATCTGGCCCAGGGGTCTTGAAACCCCGAGGCCGTTCCGCCATTCTGAGCCAACCGCGTGGTGGTCTCGGTCGGCGGCATACCATCTTTCCAGACGTTGTTAGCAGGTCGCCCTGCGTTGGCCTCTGTATGGAAGGTCTCGGTTCGGTGACCGTGACTAAAAATACCACCAATGTTGCCAGGGGTCCTCTCAGCTATGTGAGCACATGACCTCATACGTTCGAGGAGAGCGCCACATTGTGCATGGTCCCTCGGCATATGGTGGTTCAGAGGCTGCAGGAGTTGCTGTGTCCGCGACGTCCCCACTCCCAGAGCTCTGAATAAGATTACTGCTGATATCTGGAAGTTGGGGATGTTGAAGCCGGCGGCTTCAGCTTCGTAGCGGGCTATCTCGAACCGTGCTAACGTTTGGTCGATTCGTTCTCCCGCATGGACACGAAAGTCAATGAGAACCGTGCCTGAGTTAAGTTGGCGTTCCTCTTCCAGGTTCTCGAACTTCGTACTTAAGAAGAACATAATGTAGGTGACGCCGTGGGTGTGGCGACCACCTATATTGACACCACAACTGATGACTGTTGGGGGGACTCTCATGGCTATGGTCCGTGCGAACCCTCCAAGAGCACGCTGTAATGCGGCGGCCTGTTGGGAGGGTGTCATGTTGCATGTGGTCACGTTGATCCAGGCGTGTACCTCGCGGACAAACTCGCGAAATGGTACCTGGCCAGCAGGATCCCAGTGGGGGCCAGTCGTTCTAGTGTCGCCACCGCCCCGCATATGTCCCACCGCACATCAAAGAGCGACCCATATGAGCCCACAAATAGTGACCCCAATCCACCGGCCTCGTAGGTCGTAGTCGGGTGTAGTCGGTGGAGGCTTGTGTTTTGTCGTCGTAAGTCTGCGGGGGGTCGGAGGCGGCAGTAGATCGTATCGCATGTTTCCAAACATTATGTGTTTTAAGAAATTTCCAATTTGAGTAGGTGGGTGGACTTCAGGAGTGCAATAGCGCAGGGATGTAGTATATGAGTAAAAGACCTCCGCTGGAGCAGAGGTGTCGCTGCAAGTTTCCTTGCGGTATTGCGTATCTATGTACACTCCTCCGCGCAATACCACTGCACCCTGATGTTCCACCGTATCTGTAGTCCACCAGGTAGTGCCGTGGATGGTGAGGAGTAGAGCTAGAGCTGACCCCCACAGGCCAGCTCCGCTACCAAGTTTGAAGGGGGCTGGGAGGCCCAGTCAACAGCTTCGCCCCAGGCGAAGCCAAGCTCCAGCTCGGTTGTATCGTAGTAACGATAGCCCCAATGCAAGAGGAGATGCCATCTCAAGTAAGAGGGAATACCTTTTAGTCTCGATAGCGATAGTGTGCCTCGCGGTGAAGCACAGTCAAATCTGGGCGGCCGGCTGCTTTGAGCCAAGGCGGCCGCGGGCGCACGCACGTTTCCATTCCTTACGTCCCCCAGCTCGCTTTAGAGTAGCCCAGCGCGAAAGAGGCCAGGCGGCTTAAGCAGGACGAAAGAGAGAAGGGAGGAGGAAAAGACAGAAGAGGTGACAGGAGGCAGGAAGTATGAGGCAGGAGGCAGGAGAGGGACGGGGAAGGAGGAGTGGAGACCACAGTGCTCTATTCAAAGTGAGAACCCAAAACAGGAGGGTTCGGAAGCAGAGTCCTACAATGAGGACGGGGAGCCCCAGACCGCCATCGCGCTGTGTTCTTCAATGCTGGCTACATGTTTGGTTTCACCCCTTTGCCGGCCACATTTTCTTTTTCAGGGTTTCCTTGCCGTGCTTCTCCTACTCCTCGACCCGCGTCTTTACCCCTGCTGCCATGAGGGTGCCTTGCTGGGGTCATCAGCCCAAGAACGCCACAGCTGCACGGCTCATGTTCGATCAGCGAAAGCGCTCTGCCGCTGTCAAAAGACGGCGGCAGGAGTGCAGCAAAAGCCCGAGGGCCCGAGGGGGCGGGGCACCTGGCGCCTGTACGCGCGCTTGATCTCCGCGGGGCTCGCGCCGCGGTCCACGCCCAGGATCTCCCAAGGCGTGCCTACAGGCCGCGGCCCACGGGCAGGGCACACACCCTGCTGGGCCCCTCGCAGCTCGCCCCCCCTTCTGCCTCGCGCCTCCACCCTGGCCCCCCGCTCTGGAGGCCACCTCCCCAGCCTTCGCGACAGCGCCTGCTGCCGGCCCTGCCCCCCACCCCCATCCCACTCTCTCCCCCCGTCCTGGCCATTTCACGCGATTCGCGCCGCCGCCGCCGGGGAACTTGCCCTTCCTGGGCGTTCCCAGACGGCGGGCGACAACGACGAAGAAGGATCGGATATCCAGACATGTGGCCCGCGCTGGGGCGAGAGCGCCATTCTGAACGACGGGAGCAAAACGCCGATCCTGGAACGGGTTTAATGGACCGGGCACGTCCTGAGTGGAACAAGCTACATGTCGCCGCGTCGTTTGTTCTCGACGCACCCTAGTGGACGACGCCTACACCTCGGCAAACCAACGGCAAACCCTGCGTCCCGCGCCCAAGTGGACGGCGCCAGCACCGCGGCAAACCCCACGGCGAACCTTGCGCCCGAGGCGGCGTTTGCCCTGGTGGCCGCGGCGCCCTCCCCAAGACGCAAGGCCACACGTCGGAACAAACGGCGCAGCGACACATGCAACGTCAATGTTTGGAATTCTGCGCGCTAGAAAGAAAAAACAGCATGCAGAAGAATAGAGGCCCCGCTCGGACAGGATCTTGGGAGAGTGGAGACTAGTACTCAGATGGAACAGCTCTGGGGAGCCATGAGAACCAAAGACACCGTTGCAACTGGTTGGAACGCATGTGCGCGGCGCTCGGGCGAGAACCACATTTTGAAAACCACACGTCCTCAATCCGTGAACCTCTTGCACGTTAAAAAACGGAGGTGCGCGGCGCTGAGGCGAGAACCACATTCTGAAAAAGAACCGCCCTCAATCCGTGAAGCTCTTTTAAGCTCTGAAAAAGAATGTGCGCGGCGCTAAAGCGAGAGCCGCATTTTGAAAAGGAACCGCCCTCAATAGATTAGCTCCTGCATGTTTTGCAGCGCTAAGGCGAGACCCACATTTCGAAAACGAACCGCCCTCAATCCACGAAACTCGCGCAATTGTTTAAAAACGAACGTGCGCGGCCCTAAGGCAAGACCCACAGTTCGGAAGCGGACCGCCCTCCATCTGTGAAAACGTTGTCAGCTCTTAAGCTTGAGGCTGGCCAGCCCGCCTTCCGAGTGGCCTCGGGGCGCGACAAGAAGGAGTCATGCATAAGGAAAAATAATGGGGGGCAAGGACAAGGAGAAAGAGGAGGAGGAGGAGGAGGAGGAGGAGGGCGACGACACCGACGACAAGGAGGGAGAGAGGATGATAGAGAAGGAGTAGGAGCAGGGAGAGGAGCAACATCAAGAGAAAAGGACGAGGAGCAGCAGCAGCAGGAGCAAGAGCGGCAGGGATAGGAGGAGGAGGCAACACGTAGCGTAGTGATATGGAGCTCAACACGTAGACCGAAAACGCAGGCCTGACGCGATGCGTTCGCCAAATCGTGGGCCACTACGTTGAGCTGACACGCAGGGTATTGACACGGACGTTTGGAGCAAGGTACGTGTTGCGCCCCAAAACGGGCGTATCGAGGCAGCTAAACGTAGGATGTAGCAAGCGGCAGGGTAGAGAATCAGCTCACATAGCTGATTCTCCTGGCGTCTCCTGGCGCCGAGAGGCGCCCATGTCTCGAGGAATGGGCCCGGAGACGGGGCCGAAACCAGCTGCATGCAGCAAATCTCGTAACCCCCCCTTTCCCCATCCCACCCTGTCGTTTTCAGCCCGAACCTCGGCAGCCCCAGCAACCTCACTGCACGGTCCGTCACCGCACGGGCGCTGCCTTGGGGAATTGGGGTGGGGGCCCCGGTCGCCCGAGACGAGACGTCCTCGGAGAACGGCCCGAGTCCCAGTACCGCGCGGTCACCCCGAATCTCCACCGACTCAGCAACTCGTGGGAGGTCTTTGTAAAAACAATTCAAATCTACCAGGCCCGATTCAGGGCCATTATGCCCAATTTGGCCAGACTAGGCCTGAGATGAAGCCGGACTACGCAAAGTTAAGCCAGATTGAACGGCACGATGCCGGATTAGGCAGGTCTTTGACCACGGATGTACCAGCGCAGATGCTGAACTTCATCGCCCAGGGGTGGTATCACTTCGAAGCGGTGCGGTGACCCCACCGATCGGGGATCTACTAACCCGGGTCAATCCAGACCCGTGCCAGTCAGGCTTTGCAGGATCCTGCAAGATCTTGCGCCCAAGCCCAGGTCGTCCTGCAAGATCCAGCGCTCTGACTGACCGCCGTTTGCATTGACCCCCCTCTCTTGGGCCCCGAACCGCGTCGCGGCGAGCCCGCCGCACCGTCTCGAACGGTTCGGGCGCCCCCGGGCCGCGGCCTCGCGGGGGGCGCCCCGCGCCGCGCCGGAGGCGCGCCCCCCCGCGCGCGGGGGCGCGCGCCGCGGGCGGTGGCCTCCCGACGCGCGCAGGGCCACCCGGCGGGTCCGACTCGGGGCGGCGTGGCGGGGGGGGGGGGCGAGGCTACGCAGCGCACAGGGGAGAAGGCGAGCGAGCAACCAAGATGCAAGAGATACGTCCCGCGCGGGCAGGGGAGAGGCCCACAGGCACCTCAGGCCCTCCCTTGGTGCCAATAACACCACGGAGCCCGAAGGCCAGGACCGCGCTGCTGACGCCAAGGCGAGGGTCGGGATGCCTGTGAGGAGGAGGAGGAGGAGGAGGAGGGATTTTTACTCGCACGTGGGCAAAGGACAATCCTCTGCCCTCCAGCATCGAGCGACGAACGAGGGGCCCGAGCGGGACCGAAAGAGCCGAGACGGGATCACAACCGTCCGAAAGAGGATCGACCGAGCAAGCAAGGACCGAAGATACCTCGAGGGCGGGCCTGGCTGAGACCAGGTCGACGAGGCTGTGGCCGCTTGATTGCGCGACTTGTGCCGCGCGAGATGCATGAAAGCTAGGACCATCGCGCATATCACGCGCTCATATTATAATCGATGACGGCATTCGTGGGCATTCGATCGCAATCGGTGCTTCGAATCCTGCGACAACGAACGCACGTCGTTGGACTTCTTCGCTTATGTTCCGCCAATTCGCACGGGATGAGGTAAGAGGCGTAATGGCAGGAGCAAGATGGCATGAGGGGAGGGGGAAGGAGGAACATAAGGAGCAAAAGCGAGAGAGAGGAGGGTGGAGTCAGGAGGCAGGAGACGAATGAGGACAAACAGGGTGGAAGCAAAAGGGGCTTTGTGAAAGCCTATATACAACGGAAGAGGGAAACAAAAAGGGATGGCGGATGAGTACAGTCAACCCGCAGATTAAGGATGCGCGGTAAGGATGCAAGGGCCTTGGAAGGTCATGTCGACAATTTGCGAGCGGGGCGTCGCCAGGGAAAGCGGCCAAGGATGGGCCGAAGGGGGAAGATGAAAGGGTAACCTTGGAGTCGCTCATCCTTACTATGCGGGTTGGCTATAAGGCTGGAGGTAGGGGCAGGAAAAAAGTGAGGAATGAGACAAAACGAAGAAAAAGAGGAAGCCACGGACGGGGACGGAGTAGGTCCTTCGCGCCGTTCTCCTTTTCCCTTCTGCGGATCCTCCCGCCCGCCCTCCGCCTTGTCGTCGTCCTCCTCCTCGTCCTCGTCCCCCTCCTCCTCCTCATCCTCCTCCTCCTCCTCCTCCTCCTCCTCCTAACCCTCCTCCTAACCCTCCTCGTCCTTATCCTCATCTTATTCCTCCTCCTCCTCTTCCTCTTCCCTTTCCTCCTCCTCCTCCTCCTCCTCCTCCTCCTCCTCCTCCTCATCATCGCCCTCCACCCCCACCCCTTCTCGTACTCCTCCTCATCATCACCATCATCAGCATCATCAGCATCATCATCACCATCATCATCACCACCATCATCATCGTCATCATCCTCATCGCCGTCATCATCATCAGCATCACCAGTAACAACATCAACATCAACATCGGCATCATCAGCATCAGCATCATCATCACCACCATCCACATCATCACCAACAACAACACCATCATCATCGACATCATCAGCAGCATCATCAGCATCATTACCACCACCATCGCTATCACCATCGTCATCCTCATCAATATCATCATCGTCCAGCATTTCCAGTGTCAGCCTCATCATGCTCATCACCATCAGCAGCATCACCATCATCACTACCACCATCACCATCCGCATCATCAGCATCATCATCACATTCATCATCAAGATCATTATCCGCATCATCACCAGCACCATCATTGTCATTAGCAGCATCAGCATCATCGTGGTCATAATCATCGTCATCATCTTTACCACCAGCACCATCATCAACAGCAGCATCCGCATCGCCATCATCGCCAATCGTTACTACCGTCAGTCGTCATCCTGATCATGCTCATCACCATCAGCAACAACACCATCATCATCATCATCAACGGTATCATCGGCAGCAGCATCACCCTCATCACCGCCATCATCATCGTAATGGTGGTTTTCCACTTCCTCCACTTGCTGTCCCTCATCCTTCTCCTCCTTCTCCCCATGAGTCCAACTTTCATCCGTATTCGTCCATCTTCCTACTCGTGAGCTGTATTCATATAAAGGAGGTTACGCGCGTGCTCGCGCGAATTATCGGAGATGCCCGATGCTGACTGGAAAAATGCGCGCGCGGCTGGCCATGCGCACGCTGTCGCAGACGTTTGCGGCAAAACGCATCGTGCACCAAGGGTGCGTTGCTTATCTTTCCCGCGAAGGTAAGCAACACGGCAAATTCATAGCACGCGCCTCGGTGCCAGACATTGGGAAATCTTAATCAGACTCACACAAGTGGATCCGTTGTTCAGCCGCTTGGGGCCCTTTTGAACAGTGTTGCAAGCGTTCGAGCTGAGGCCTCATCGGGCCTTGGCGTGGGCCCTCTTGGAGTCATGTGACATTCACATTCATGGGGGGTTCTATTGGAGGGGTCTCCTGTATGTTTCATGACCACTGTGTGATGGTGTCTTCGGGGCAACACAGAACCCTTACGGGTCCTACTTCCGTTGGCACTAGCACGTGCCAGTCGTCGAATTCCTCCATCCGGTCTCGGAAACGCACGCCGCTGCTACCCCCCCCGTCCGCATTCACGTGGCCGAACCGCTCCACATACGCGCCCACCGACATGCGCCCCCGCACAAACGCGCCTGAGAGTCCGAAACAATCCGTCCACGTTGGGCGACACCGCGCGCCATTCAATCGCGCCCCCTCTGCGCCCCTCCACGCGGGGAGACTTCCGCGCGCGCGCGATGCACGCGAGAGAGCGCGCGGCGTCGTCGCGCAGACTTTGCGCATTCACCCGCAGACATGGACGATCTATCCCCAGTGCTGCGAGAGGCGCCCCCTGTCGCACCTTCCAAGCGATAGCCTCGTTATACGCTGACCAACACTGCGTCTCCATACGCTTGGATTCGCCTTGTTCGTTGCATGCGGAGCTCCGCGTCGCGCGCGGAGCTCCGCGTCGCTGGGCCCGTGCCATCCGCAGCCCCTGAAAGCGAAGCGCGTGCGCGGCAACACTACGGCACCCCGTGAGAAGATGGCCCCGCCTTCCAACGTGACTCCGCGAACGGAAACCGCCAACACGGCGGGGTCGTCTTTGATGAACCGCGCGCACGCCTGCACGCCATCTTC
This sequence comes from Prorocentrum cordatum, assembly GCA_963575745.1. Classification (NCBI taxonomy): domain Eukaryota; class Dinophyceae; order Prorocentrales; family Prorocentraceae; genus Prorocentrum; species Prorocentrum cordatum. The sequence goes on along the minus strand of CAUYUJ010014253.1, from coordinate 299,468 downwards.
CCGAATGCCGCGGCCTGCGTCTGCAGACGCGCTCCCGTTGTCGGCGGAGCGCGCGCGGCACACGCGCGCTGCGCCCGCTCTTTCCGCGTCGCCGTTTTCCGCCACCTTGCTCACGCTTTTCTCTTCATGTTTCTTACTCGCATCGCACTCAGCGGCGGTCGGCGCCGCGGCGCTGCGCTGAGCAGGCGCCGGGCAGGACGCGCCCTCGCACAGTCGCGCCTCCAGAGGCAGGCTCTTCGAACGTGGTTCGCGCGCCCACTGGGCGAAGAGCTGGGCGCGGAGAGGGGCGGAGGAGGCGCCGCCCGGTCGGGCGTCGTTGTTAGATCCCGACGCCGCATCGCCGGCGCCAGCGTTAACCTCGTGATCTGGCGTTCGTTTACCTGTGACGTGAGCTCGTTTCGGCATCGTGCTAGTGACTGCGCCCTCGCTCGCCCCCGCGCCGCCCGCCCCGCCGCGCCTTCGCGTGCTTCCGTCGCCGCGCGCCATCGCCGCCGGGCGACGCCGCGCCGGTTGATGCGTCGCGCTCGTGATCTCCGCCGCAGTCGCATTGTATATTTCTAAGATCGTGACGGTGCTTTCCCCGGCCTCCTCCAGACGCATCGGCGCTCTCCCTAATGCAGGAGTGTCACCCTCCAGTTCTGCCCTCGGAAACCGCGCGCCCACCCCGCGGTCGGCCCCGACATGCCAGTCGAATCGCGAGTAGACGCGGACAACCACGCCCCCCCACACGGATGCCCCTTTGACAACATAAAACTTCGTCGCGAACCGCACATTTTCACCCGAGTGAACCGCGCGCCGCAATTGCCCGTCGCGCGCGTTCACGCCGAGCCATGCGCCCCCGGAGTCTCGCAGGTGATTCATGAACGCGGCGGATGCACATCGTGGACCTTCCTCGCGAGAGCGCGATCCAATGAGGGGCGCGATGTGGTTCGCTTCCGATACGATAGAGACAACTACGCGAGCTGGCGGGCAGCCGGTCTCTGAAAGAGAGGATCCCTAGTTGGAGCCGGTCGCTCAAACTAGCCACATCAGTCCGTGCGCCCCAATGCGCGTGGCCAGGGCGGCTCATCACGTGCGCTAATTTGCAGCAAAACTAACGCAAACCTTCGGCACCGTCTGGCACCTGGACGCGCGCGTCCTGCGACGCTCCACCTCCGCGCCGTGCGTCTGTGTATCCGAGAATGGCCACGGCGCCCCCGTCGGGCTCGCCCTGCCACGCGCGCGCTATATCCGGGGCGTTACCTGGGGCCGCCAAAGTGCGCAGACCGCGTTCTCGCAGCACTTGGAAAGGATCCCGCTCGTCTAAATGAAAAACGCGGGCATTCACGCGGACCTTCTGCCAGGACGTACCACGCGTGAAACGCCGAGGCAGCCTCGCGTCTGCGAGCAAGCATGACAGCGGTTTTCCCATCCTCAAAAACGCCCCAAGGGATTTTCCGCAGGACGTGCTGCGCTGGTTCTCCTCCTTGGAGAATCATGCGCGCGAGGGCTCCTGCGACGCTGAAGAACAAACAGTTGCCGCCTCCGCCAAGTCCGACGCTTTCCAGATGCCCCAAAGTCGTCGCGGGCTGATTGCTCAACGCGGAGACGCGCCGCTGCTACGCTCTCGACGCAGGCGTCGGCGACCCTCGCGCCCAGTGTAGCTGCGACGCGACTGCGTCGGCGGCAATCCTCGCAACGCTGACTGAGGCCCCCGGGCCATTGCGGCAGCGCAGCGCCCTTCAACTGCCGTGGCTGCGCGCGTTCGAATTGCGAGGTCCGCCGAATCTGCCGTCGCGTTCTGAGCCAAGGCGACCGCGTCCGAACGGGCCCCTGCCGATGGCGCCGCGCTGGCGCCCTCGCGGCCGGCGCCAGCTGCGCAACGTCGCCACGAGGCCAGCGCTGAATCTTCCTCTACTCCACTCAACGCTCTGTGCCCACGTGCGACCCGGACGACGCGGCCAGCGGACAGCCACGCGGCCGAGCCGATGCACCGGCCGCCCAGATGACCCAGACGCCACCTCAAACGCGCCTGTTCTTCCATGAGATCCCCGACACTTTCTGCTCCGTGCATCCTCGCGAAGACCCGCCGATCGCATGGCCACCGCTGCACTGCGTCCGCATCCCCCCTCGACGCTGCATCCACCCCGCCTTCGCCGGACCATGCGCGGCTGGGGCATTCGCGCTCAAAGAATCGCGCAGCGTCTCGGCGCGAGCGACCCCGTGGCATACGCGCTACGGCCACGCGCAAGCACTCGTTGCCCCACGGCCCCACGGTTGCTTGGTCGGACGCCAAGGTTGCCACGGAGATCGCCTGCGCGCAGGGCGCGCGCGCCGCCCGCGCGACCACGGCCAGTAGCATTCCATCGCCAACTGTCTTGAAGGGCGCACCGCCGCTCTGCGCGCACCTCGCGATGCCCTCGTTCCACTCCGCGTTGCCCCGCCGCTGCCGGCGCGCCTTTCGGTTCGCGCCAGTCCCCAGCGAACGACGCGCACAAGCTGCGCGAGCGACCCCCGCGAGTCGCGCCTCGCGGCCCGAGGCCCGCGCCGCGAGACGCCGCGACCCGCCCGGATTCGAGGCAGCCCCGAATAATGCAGCGAAAACGAATGCGCGCAATGCGTCCATGAACGACGCTGCGACGACGTCGCCCGCCAGCCTTTCGGCAGCGCTGCTCCAACTCGGAGCTCCAATAGCTGCCGCGCGCGGGCTGCGCATCGGAGCAGAGCGCGTCCGCGCCGCCGGGCCCAGACGGCCACAGGCCCGTCTTCCTCCTCCCCCCCTCCTCCTCCTCCTTCGCCCCTCCCCTCCTCCTGCTCCTCCTCTTCGTCCGTCCGCTCCGCGGCCCCCGGCCACATCGGCTCCGCATCCACCCGCGCCCGCGCCTTCGCGCATCCCCCAGGCCCGCCGCGAGCAACTTCGAGAACGCAGTCGCTGTAATCATGCCCCGACCCGCGCCCGACGCCGGCGACTCCTGGCCGCCATGCCCGCGTCTTGCAGACGACGCGAACATCTCTTCTCAAAGCATCGCTGCACCCTCGCCTGCGCCACTGCTGGCGAAGCCACCCTCGGGGCCGACCCCTGTCCCTCAGGGCGCGCGCGGGCCGGAGCAGTCCGACCGAAAATTCGCAGGCGCTTCCCCGCTTGATCGGTCAGAGGACGCACCTGCGAAGCAAATCGCCGTAGTCTGTCATTCCTGTCGTTCGGGGGGTGCGTCTGGCGAAGGAATCGCGGCCGCGCCCCCCTACTCGCGCCCAGGGAACGCGCGCGGGAACAATCGCGATAGTTCCCCCCGTCGGTCGTTCCAAGGACGCGCGTCGGACAAGATCCTGCTAGGGGCTGGTTCCACAAAAATGCGAAAGTTTCCCCCTTCCAGCCCGCCGATTGCGACAGCTGGTCGCTCGGGCCCACAGCAGAGCCGAACGCTTCGGTCGCGGATTTATGCAGCGAAGCGGCAGGGCCCCAGAGGGCCCCCAGCACGACGCACCCCTCTCGGGGGACCGGCCTGACACCGGCTGACCCGAAGGTCCATGCAAGAACGCGGGCGCGCCACTGCTGACACGCGCCACGAACCACCCCGTCTCCAGCGGACGGGTTTAGGGACACCTGCGCTCCCTCGGTCGTTTGTGGTGCAACTGGTAAAGCCCTAGATTGGTTATGGCCCAACCAGCAAAGCCCCCGCGGGGCGGCCTTTGGCGCGACGCGGGCCGCCGCGCGTGCCAGTGGCTTGCCGTGGCGGGGCGGGGGGCTGGCCTTGTTCGTGGCTTGGAGCGCCTGGGTGACAAGCAACCCCTCGTCGCAGCTGCCGTGGCTGGAGGAAGACACTTGCGCGCGAGACGACCTGGAGTGGCTCGAGCAGCCAGCGCAGCCGTCTTTGGCGCACCTGGACGAGATGGCGGCCACGCGGTGGACCCGCGTCTACCTGAAGACCAACCACACCGCGGGCTTGGCGCGCCTGCTCGTGACCAAGTTCGCCACGAGGCCCGGCGAGAAGCGGCGGGTCGTGGTGCGCCCCAACGGGCGGGCGCAGGTCGTGGACCTGGCCGCGGCCAACGCGCGGTTGCAGCCGTTCTCGAAGATCCCCCGCGACCCGTTCCTCGGGCTGACCCCGAAGGAGAACATCGAGGCGTTGCAGGCGGACGACCGCCTGGTCGTGGAGCAGGACGCGACGAAGGCCACCATGGCGAAGCGTGGGCCCGCCCCGACGCCAAGGGCCAGTCGTCGAAGAAAAAGAGCAAGCTCGGGGAGAAGGTGTTGTGGTGGGGAGTGAGCTAGGTGACCGAGGCAGCCAGCTTCTTCTTCCTGCGTCGAGGGTGGGGAATCGCGGCATCTGGTCTCTTCGTTGGCGTCTATGAGTGGCGACTGGAGCCTTGGACTGGGCCAGTTGGTCGTACAATCGCATCGAGGAGGCCGCGGATACCGCCGAGGACGTTAAGGGGCAGGTGGAGGTAGTCATGGCCCTGCGCGAGGAGGGAAGCTCGAGGTGGTGTACATCATCGCAGGGATTCTCCTCTTCTCGGTCTGGACTTGCCGCTGCACCCGAGGGAGAACGACTCCGCCGATCGTGGTGGATCGAGGCTCCACGACAGGCTTGCCCGAATGAGCCACGCGGAGCCTGTGGGAGCGCTTGACCGACCCCCTCTCTGGTTCGCCGTCGGGGGCCTCGACGCCGAGGGGCGACGGCCCGGAGATGAGCGACGTCGACGGGGCCCCGTCCCCCGAGGAGAAGCTGTTGGAGAGGCCCACCGAGGTGTCGTCGCGGCTGGAGGCCCTGGAACAAAAGAAAGAGACCACCGCGGCGGGCCCGCGGGCGGCGGGGGCCAGTTCGGCCCGAGCAACCGCAGGCTCCGACAACAACGACGAGATGATGAATCGTCTCCTGCGTCGCATGGATCAGCACCGATCGCTGGTCATGCGAGACTCAGGGACTTGGATACCTCGAGAGCACCTCCCTGGCCCCGCCTGGAACCATCGACCGCCGAGCCCCCGGGTGGTCGGCATGCGCGCCCGTCGTCGGATATCGAGGGGCTGCTGAAGGGCGTGGAGGGCTCGTTCAAGGATACGAGGTCCGTGGCCAAGGCGATGCTGGAGGCCGGCAGGGGGGAGGTGGCCCGGGCGCTCGCGGGGGGCGCCAAGACGCGAGCGACGCCGCGCATGGTCGCCAAGATCTACCGGAGCGGGGGCGCTGCAGTCCAGAAGACGAACGACTTCATTCGCACCAAGGAGCTGGATGGGAACCATCGCGACGGTGGCGATGCTGATCGACAAGAGCATGGTCGAGGCGCCCGCCGAGTGGTTCAAGTACAAGACGACGGAGATTGCCTTCCGCCGCATTCGCGCGATCGCGCGCGCGCTCGAGTTGACGCGGACTTCCCGCGACAAGCGGACGCCGAAGCAGGAGTGGAAGTCCAAGGTGAACTACCTCGTGCTCTCGGAGCTGGACCCCATGAAGCGCAGCGACGAGGACATTCTGATCGAGAGCGTCGAGAAGGAACTCCGCGAGAGGTTGGCGCAAAAAGGCCCTGCCCCAGAAGGCGCTGGACAAGCTGGCCGACCCGGAAGGCGACCCCAGAGTAAGCCCTGCGCGCGCGTCTGGGCGCGCGCCCGAGGCCTCGCCTCCGATTTTGACGACGGGGCCAGGTCACCAACTTGTCCAAATTGCTGTCCTTGGGCAGCGTGATGGAGGATTCGGCTCGCGCCCGAGTCAGGGACCCTCTGATGGAGCTGCCCTTCCCTCCCGAGCCTGCGAAGCCTTCGCTCAACTCGGGGCGGTCGCGGTCTCGTTGGGCCCAGGATAAGTCGATCTACGAGCGGACGCGCGGGGTCCCAGTTGCCCTGAGGTCCATGTTCAAAGGGGGCTCGTCCGAGCTGGAGGAGGAGCAGTCGTCGTGGGCCAGCGCGAGCTCCTGGAAGCGGGCCGACTTGATCCCGCGGGAGACCGCCGCCAGGATCTGGGGAATGCACCGCCTGGCGCACGAGAGGGGGCTCCACCTCCTGACCCGAAGACCGCTTTCGAGAGGCTCGATTTGCACGCGTCGGCCCCCAGCAACCAGAATGCGATCTTCACGGAAAAGGCGGCTGGGGAGACCCCTGCTCAAGCGCAGGTTGTGGCTGGGAGCAGGGGTCGCAAATCCTTGCTACCGCGGGGCGCGCAGCCCTGCGACATCATAATGCACTCGGATCGGGCTCGCTACTATTTCGCGTTCTACCGCGAGCGGATGCTGAAGCCGCCCCGCCTGGTCGACCTCGAGGAGATCAGGCAGGCCCAGACGCGCATGGACCACCCTCCGCGGCAAGTCCAAGAAGCTCGAGCTGGCGGCGGCCCTCTACGAGGCGGGAATGTTGGGCACGACCGAGAAGCGTGCGCGCAGCATATCGGTGTTCTTCGCGATGAAGAAGGTCGAGGAGGGCGAGCTGCTGCTAATGCATGTCTGGGACACGCGCGCAGTCAACAAGTTCTTCCAGCGCCCTCCCAGCCTCCAGTGAGGCACTCCAGCCACCATTGGACACCTGGAGCTCAGCGAGGAGGCCTTTGAGGGCAAGACGTTGCTGTGCGCCTGGTGGGGCGTGCCCGACAACTTTCACCGCTGCCTGGCGCCGCCATGGCCGTGGCCGCACACGGTGTTGGACGCCCCCCCCCCCCCCCCAAAAGGAACTACGCGGGGAACTCTGTCGGCATGACTTGTCTGGCCCCTCCCTCCAGGAGGGCAGGTTCTTTTGACTTCGAGTAATGCTGATGGGCTTCAGCTGGCCCCCAGCCATATGCCACAACGCCCTCGAGGACATCGCGACTGTGCAGCTGCATTTTCCAGCGGAGGGCCAGGTGGCCGTCCACGAGCCGCCGCCCGACTTCAGGAAGGCAGCCCAGCTCTACTGGATCTACATGGACGACGTCTTCAACGTGAGCCTGGGGATGCCATCCGAGCTGGACAAGGTGGAGATGGCGCGGGAGGCCATGCGCGCCCGCCTGGAGGAGGCGGGCCTCCCGATGCACAAGGATGGGGCAGCGGCGGGGGCCCCGTCGAGCCCGGGCGTCAGGGTCGACGAGCGGGCCCTGGATCTGGAGCCGGCGATCGAGAAGTTCCAGCTCCTGATCGCGGCGACCAAGTTCGTGATCGACGAGCGCCGCTGCTCCCCGAAGGCTCTTTCGCGCCTGAACGGCAGCTGGGTGCGGGTGCTGATGTGCGCCCGCGCGGGGCTGGGCATCATGGGCGCGACCTTCAAATTCGTGGTGAAGCGCGACCTGTCGGAACAGGTGATGCCCTTGTGGTCTTCTGAGATAAGGGGGGCTGAAGGCCCCGTGCTACCTGGCCCCCATGCTTCGGACCCCGCTGAAGCGCGGCTGGTCGTCGACGGTCTTTGCCTCGGATGCGGGCGAAGTGAGCTTCGGGATCGCTCGCGCCGAAGCCCGCCCAGCGGAGGTGCGAGAGGAGGCCGCCCGGCGCCGGTCGCGCCAGGCGGCGCGGGTGCACGGCGAAATGGAGGAGACCGACGACGAAGGGGACCCCAACGAGGAGGAGATGCGCCTCGATGGGGGCCGAGACGGTCTTCGAGCCGCCCTCCACCCTCCACGACTTGCCCCCGCGCGATGGGGAGCATCTTCGCTGGCGCCGGAGGCTTCGGTTCAGCCGTGGCCGAGGCGCGCCGCTGCAAGACGGTCTACATCGACAACGCGCGGGATTCGCTCCGCGACCTGAGGGGCCCCAGCGTTGTGGAATACCTGGAGAGGCTCATCCTGGCGGGCTTCTTCTTCATGCTGCATTTTGCCCCGCCCAGCGCGACTTGGTCAATGGCCAGGCGGCCGGCCCTGCGGCAGAAGGGGGAGCACATCTGCGGACTGCCCGGGCTGACGCCCACGCAAAGGAGAAAGGCCGAGGAGGACAATCGCCTGGCGCGGGCAACGGCTCGTCTTGTCCAGGCCTGCACGCGGGCAGGCATTGGTTTCAGCGTGGAGAACCCCATTGCCTCCATGCTCTGGGACCTCCCGGAGTTCCTCGAGATACGGGGCACGGAGGGCGCGCTGGAAGTGGCCCTGGTCTATTGCGCGCACGGGGCCAGGTGGCTCAAGCCTACGCGACTGCTCACCAACGCGCCCGAGCTGGGCAGATTATCCCGCGGCTGTCCTGGCGGACATCAGCACCAGACGCTGCGGGGGGTCGCGCCCGAGGGTGCTGTCTGGGCGCGACTTGCGAGCGCCTATCCACCTCGTCTGTGTTCCGCGTATGGGGGGGCGGTTGGACATGGCTGTCAGGAAGGGCACCTGGCTCCACATTGCCCGAGGCTGTGGCGCCCGCACCCCCGACGACGCCACCCCCGCGCAGCGGGCAGCGCGTGGGCCGGCCCATGTCGCTGGACGCTGACCTGGAAAGGTCTTTGGAGGCGCGACGACCACATCAACGTGCTCGAGCTGCAGACGGCCCAGATGTTGGGGCGTAATTTGGCGAGGGCGCAGACGAGCTGGGGACAAGACGTACCTAGTCCTGTGCGACTCGATGGTCACGATAGGATGCTGCCACAAGATGCGCAGCCACTCTTTTCGACTCTTGCGCGGAGTTCGTCAACGAGGAGCTATCGAGCTGGCGTTCGGCATCAGCCTTCTGCTTCGCTGGATCCCCTCGGCCTGGAGCCCTGCAGACGGGCCCAGTCGAGGAGAGGACGTCGGCCCCGCCATGGCGACCAAGATGAAGGAGGAAAGAACAACCCATTCCAATCAGAATTGGTCCGATTTTGTTGTTGCCACGACGGCGGAAAGGGGGGCCAGAATGCGGAGGGCGACGATCTCGATCTGGGCGACTTCTTCGACGCGCTGCTGGACCAGACGAAGTGCCTCGGAACGGAGTATCTCAGAGGCGGTCACCTCTGAGGTGGTCGTTGCTGGCTATGGTCTTTACGGTGGCGAGCGCAGGCCCTCGTCGGGAGTCAACGCCCATGCGCAAGAAGGGGGCACTCGCTCGTGTGATGGCGCAGAACGAATCCCACTACACCGACCGCGCCAACTCGGACCTCGGGCCCTTCCCGACGCGCCTCCTCGTGCGTGCGGCCAACGACGAGACGAACGTGTCCTACCTGAAGGAAGCGGAGCCCCTGCTGAAGGAGCTGCTCGACAGGCGCCTCCCCTTCGGGGCCCCTGAAGAGCGCGGCATCACAGTGGCTTCCCTCCTCGATCGCATGTACTTCACGGACCAGCTCCCGCTTGGCAGGGGAGAGAAGGCGTCCCATGGCCTCCTTCACGTCTTCCCACAGTGGCGGGGCTCCATGCCGGTCGCGGCTCGGGCTCTGACGGCCTGGGAACGGTGGAGCGTGACTCGTGAAGGGGGCCCTGCTTCGAGATCAACGATATACTTCATCGCCGCCAAGTGCATCGAGAAGGGTTTCGTGGACGAGGGCCTCGCGTTCGTCACTGCCTGCGATGCCTACCTTCAAAACGAGACTGGCTGCAACTACGGTGCGAAGATCTCCGTTGTGCATGGCACCGCGGCAAAGTGCAGGTCGCGCTACTTCTCGGGCGGCGTCGTCGGGGCGAGTCGGTGAAGACGGGGCAGGAACAGGGAGTGCCGTTGGACGACCAGTTCCTCTGCCGCCTGCTGTGGGCTCGCTCTCAGACACTCCGCCCAGACGAGAAGGTCTTCCACACGAACGAGACGACGGCGGGCAGGGTCTGGCGCCAGATCCTGCACGAGAACAAGCTGGAGTTCGTGGGCCCGATGCACACCCTGAGGCACTCGGGGCCATCCGAGGATGTTCTGATGAAAAGACGGGGCCTGACTGACGTGCAACGGCGCGGACGCTGGAGCCAAGCCAAGTCGGTCCAGCGCTACGCGAAGCCGCACGCCCTGATCATCCACCAGAGCCAGGTTCCAGAGGATGTGCGGCGAAAAGGTGAGCAGTACCAGTGCAATTTTCTTGCTGTACTTCGCCGAGTGCCGCCGTCCCACAGGTGGAGGCCCGCTGTCCTGCGCTGCCTTCAAAAAGAAAGGGGGCCCTCGACCGAGCGGTAAACGCTTTCGCAGAAAAGTTGTCTCCGGGTGGTCGGCCAGAGGCGCGTTTTTATCCGGTGCCCCCCGTGTCTTGATGGGCCGCTGTGCGCCCGCCACATCTGATCCACCCTAAACAGCTTTGCTGTTCCCTCTTGCCTCTCTTCCCTCGCTCGGTCCTCCCGCTGTTTGGGGTCTCTGAATTTGTACTCTCACTGTGCTCCTAGCGTAAGTGCGTCGATGGCGCCCCCACCCACCCCAAGACGTTGGACAATTAACCCTAAAGACGATACGGGATACGGGAGGCTCTGCAGAGCTAGATTCTTTTGGACATGTGTTTTTGATGCTGCCGCCGGGGTCAGAACCTCGACAGGGCGGCCCCTCTCACGCTGTCCAGGAGTCACCCACGTCTCGCACGTGATTGGCCCAATGAAGAAAAAAAGCGCCTCGAGTGGAATGAGTGTTCGCTGAACGGGTTTTCCTCTGGTGCTCTGGTCGTGTTTCAGGCCGCCAGTGAAACCGACCCTTCTCAGTCGAAAAGGGTAGTTTTTCGTCTTCGGAGTTTCTAATGTAAGATGCCCGATCCATGAAACGTCTGGAGTATAGCTGTCTCGGGATGCCATAGATGTCGTTTCAAGGGGGGGCATCATCGCTAATCAACTCTACCCTGCAACCGTTGTTGCTCAAGGCTTTTCAAGCTCCCACCGCTCCCACCCTGGGAGGCTCTGCAGAGCTAGATTCTTCTGGACATGTGTTTTTGATGCTGCCGCCGGGGTCAGAACCTCGACAGGGCGGCCCCTCTCACGCTGTCCAGGATTCACCCACGTCTCGCACGTGATTGGCCCAATGAAAAAAAAGAGCGCCTCGAGTGGAACCCATCTTCCTCTACTTGTTCTTACCTCCTCGTTCGTCCTTCATCGTCCGCCTCCTCATCGTCGTACTCCTCCTGATGCTCATCGTCGTCCTGCTCCTGACGTTCCCAATCGTCTTCCTCGTCGTTCTCACCATCGTCCGCCTGTCCATCCTCCTAGTTCCTCGCATCCTTTCCAAGCAGGGCCTCCAGGAAACCCCTGCTTGGAAAGCGCTGCATCTGCAGATAAGGCCCGAGCCTTCTACGTAAGAAGTATAGGTACTTCTAAGAAGCCTTCCCCCCGCCCCCCCCCTCTGCGCAGACCGTCGCTGGTTGCGTCCCTACGTGGGACCCCTGGGGTGGGAACCGTCGGGGACCAGGACGCGGCAGTGAGTGCCTGCGCGCAGAGCGGCGGGACGAACGCCGCGTCGTCCCCCCCTCATTCCCTATCCCTCCCCCTCCTCATCCTCCTGCTCCTTCTCCACCTCCTCCTCCTCCTGCTACTACATCTCCCTCTCTCCCTCCTCCTCCTCCTCCTCCTCCTCCTCCTCCTCCTCCTCCTCCTCCTCTTCCTCCTCCTTGTCCTCCTCCTCCTTGCTCTCCTCCTCCTCCTCCGTGTCATCCTCCTCCTCCTTGTTCCCCTCCTCCTCCTCCTCTTCCTCCTGCCCCTTTTCTTCCTCCTCCTCCTCCTCCTCCTCCTCCTCCTCCTCCTCCTCTGGCGTGGCTTAACCTGCACTGGTGTTGGAGCTCTCTCAAAGCCATCCTTGGCCACGCAGGCCCTCAGTGTTCTTCGAAGCATCTTCGGACGTCTGGGAAGCAAATGTGGGCCGCGTGGGCGCCGCCTGTGGCGTGTTGAGCGCCGCTGCTAACAGTGGATGGCAATTTGGGCGTCTGTCGGGGGCTTTGGGTTATCTTGGTTCGTCTCAGGGCCGTTCGGAAACCTCAGGGCCGCTTCGAAGGCCGTCTTTGGGCCCTCGGGGGCTCGATTGGCATCCTTCAGGGGGCGCCTGAGACGGTCCTGGGAACTTTTGGGACGTCTGAGAACGCGGAGTGAGCCTCGCCATGAATGAGTCGGACGACCGATCTCCCCACAGAGCTTGTCCACAGACCGAATCACGGAAACGACAAGGGAAACGGTCGGAAGACACCTGGCAACCTCCGAAAACTCGTCGGAAACCAGCGTTGACCTCTCATGAAGTCTCCCACTGCACCTCCGCAGGATTCCGCCACGCTTCCCCCGGCGGCGCCATCCTCGTTTCACTTGCGTTGGCTTTCGCCGAGGGCGAGACACCTCATATTGGACCCTTTATACACCTCAATGGCGCACGGCGGATCGGACCAAAACTGGCATCCAAGAGTCAGATCGGGCAGGAATCATAGCTCCTAATTTGGCCAGGCCTCTCAGGGGCCACTGGCAGATGCCCATGGAATTCCTGGCCAAGCTTGGAGATTGCACATCACTGACCCCTCCCGCGAATTTGACGCGACGCTCATGACTTCCGAACCCGCCGGCCTGGAAGGCGATGTGATCTTATGTTCTGGGCGCAAAGGCAAGGCGAAGTGCAACACTTCTGGCTGATTGAAAAGCGTCGGGCCGGGCCTCCCCTCCGACGACCTTCCACACGGCATCTAAGGCAAGGACAATCCGCCAACCCCTCTGGGTGTATGCAACCACTTCCTCCCGAAATCTCCTCGGCAGAGGCGGGCAACTCGCCTCATTCATGCAATGCCCAGCTACCCTCGCCCGTTCGACAGGTGGCCCCGATTGACATATCTGCCACTGGCAACAAGGAGGGTTGCACTCACCCCGAGTGTTCATCCGACAAGTGACACAGATTGTCAAATGGGTCATCGGCGACAACATTGACAGGATATATCTAAGCCCAGGAAAGGAAGATCTCGGGCGAAATTGGTTAAAAAACCTCAAGTCTGGGCACCCCCGAAACACAGTCCCGACGATCTCCCAAGCGAAAAGGACCAGGACCACGCGAGGTGAGGACCTTGGTACATGAACCCAGAGTCGCAAGGAGATCTCAAGCGAAACGAACAGTCCACGGCAGCTGCAAGCCCAGACCAGTGAGAAACGAGATCGGATACAGTGAGGCAAGAGCATCGACTACCCCAGGATAACGAGGATGCATCGGGCGAAGATGGCTGGACGAGCTCAGGCCAGTTCGAATCCGAGCCCAGAGTTGTGACAAAGTGTGAAGCGAACCTAAGTGGACCAGCTCAGGTCAGGCCATCCATGGGCCCTGAGTTGCGAGAGTGTGGGAGGAAAAGCTGGGTAGACCTCTCGCGTGCCTCGAAGCCCACAACTGCGCGAATGACTCAAGCCAACAGGGCGGGACCGCCTCAGGACAACGGCGAGGATGTCGAAGCGAAATAGGCTGAACTATCTCTCGCGCGGCATCTCCAAGCCCACAATTGCAGGAAAGTCTCAGGCGAGACCGACCAGACCGCCTCACAGGCGGCACCTCAGAACCCAAAATAACGATGATGGCTCCGGCGCCAACGGTCTATCGCGATTCCTTGTCCAACCCCATTCTCCCCGTTCCCCTTCGGGGATGGGGTCATCGCTGCTCCTGGATAATAGTTACAACCTCGCCCAATCTACCGACCGCTAAGCTGAGTCACTGCCAGCCCCCACGATTCCAACCAGTCGCTGGATAGGGGTCGGCGGCAGAGGCGGCAGCCTTTAGATTTTTCCCTGTCACTGTATGCTGGTGTCTCACTAAGTGCTGTCCAGACTGCAAGCTATCTGCTTTAGGAGCGCACTGCGCACGGAATAACTGCGGGAACAGGCAACGACAGATCTGCACTGGACAGGATGCAGCGTTGCGGTGGTCCCGCGCCCGTGCCGATGTAGGGCTGTCGGGCTCGCTAGGTGAGACGTGCAGAATGGCAAGGAGGCGAGATACAGTCACAAGTCTGCAGCCAGCCTGCTCAGATCAGACGGCAGCCCAGGTCTCATCAAACCCTGCTGCCCTGGACAGCATGCGACTACGAATCCTGCACTTTTGAAGAACAGTCAACAACGAAGGCGCAGCAACGGAGTTGGGTCCGGCAAGCGCGACCCGAGAAAGTAGAACTCCCCACTCCCTTCGCAGCCGATCGTCTTCTGCACGCTACATGATCAGTCGCCTACTTGGCGACTCGGATACTACTTGGCCGCTCCGCGGTTGGGGCTTTATTGGAAGCGTCTTGGACCCTTGTAGGGGCCTCTTGAAGGCATATCAAGCCGTCGGGAAAGCTTCCGGGCTGTTTGAGATGTGCATTCGGAGTATATTGTCTTGGGCCGTCTACAACGCGCCCCAGTCACGAACTGCGACACGAACAGCGACGCAAACTGCGATAACGCGGAAAACCACGGGGGACCCAATAAAAAACACCTCTTGGGTATCGCTTGTTTGTTATTTTTCTCTGTCGCTTCCCCAGGCAGTTCCAGTCCACAGCACGCCTTGTGCGGCCACGGCATTTGTGCTCAGCACTCACAGGCGTCGCAGTAACGCTTCACGGCTACGCGCCAGGCTGCAGCACAAATGACGCTATCACGCTGCGGCAAGGCCTCCTCACCCCAGGCGGCCCGCACAGCGCGATTCGGTGCAAGTGTTCCGGGGGCGCCCCCGCTTTCGCTTGAAGCTCTGCGACGCTAGCTTGCATGAAAAAGGGCGTAGGACAGTGCATCTGACAAGGGCATCAGCTGACTTTCGGATCATATGCCCAGGGAGCAGAAGCTGACGACTCAAGAGAATCGGAGGTTGGGGTGTGTGAACGGAAGTGACCCCAACCGGGAAATCGGTTTCGGTTTCGGATCGTGTCGTGCGTGCGGGCGAGGCGAAGCTGCGCGAATTTCTGAACTTGTAGAGGCCACATGGTCATCTGTCCCCCCCCCCTCGGGCGCGGCCCCCGATGGTTGTCCCGCAAGTTGTCATGATGGTGGTCCCGATGGTTGTCCCGATGGTTGTCAAGATAGGTGTCCCGATGGTTGACTCGATGGGTTTCCCGATGGTTGTCCCGATGATTGTCCCGATGGGTGTCCCGATGGTTGTCCCGATGGTTGTCCCGATGGTTGTCCCGATGGGTTTCCCGATGGTTGTCCAGATGATTGTCCAGATGGTTGTCCCGATGGTTGTCCCGATAGTTGTCCCGACGGTTGTCCCGATGGTTTGTCCTGATGGTTTTCCCGATGGGTTTCCCGATGGATTTCCCGATGGTTGTCCCGATGGTTGTCTCGATGATTGTCCCGATGGTTGTCCAGATGGTTGTCCCGATGGTTGTCCCGATGGTTCTCCCGATGGTTGTCCCGATGCTTGTCCCGATGGTTGTCCCGATGGTTGTCCCTATGGTTGTCCCGATGGTTGTCCCGATGGTCGTCCCGATGGTGGTCCCGATGGTGTTGTCTCGACGGTTGTCCCGATGCTTGTCCCGATGGGTGTCCCGATGGTTTGTCCTGATGGTTTTCCCGATGGGTTTCCCGATGGGTTTCCCGATGGTTGTCCCGATGGTTGTCTCGATGATTGTCCCGATGGTTGTCCAGATGGTTGTCCCGATGGTTGTCCCGATGGTTCCTCCCGATGGTTGTCCCGATGCTTGTCCCGATGGTTGTCCCGATGGTTGTCCCGATGGTTGTCCCGATGGTTGTCCCGATGGTCGTCCCGATGGTGGTCCCGATGGTGTTGTCTCGACGGTTGTCCCGATGCTTGTCCCGATGGGTGTCTCGATGGTTGTCCTGATGGTTGTCCTGATGGTTGTCCCGACGGTTGTCCCGATGCTTGTCCCGATGGGTGTCTCGATGGTTGTCCCGATGGTTGTCCCGATGGTGTGCCCGATGGTTGTCCCGATGGGTTTCCCGATGGTTGTCCCGATAATTGCCCCGATGGTTGTCCCGATGGTTGTCCCGATGGTTGTCCCGTCGGTTGTCCCGTCGGTTGTCCCGACGTTTGTCCCGATGGTTGAAGCGATGGTTGTCCCGATGGTCGTCCCGGCCTGGGGACTCCCGCTGTCACTTTTGATCTCCTCAGGCCAGCGTATGAGAAGGACGAACAGAAACCAGTGATTTCAATCTCATCGGGTGTTCGAGATGTATCAAACCAACCCGCCCAGGCCACGGGCGTGCTACACACTCCACCGGCCTGCGAGCCGCAGCTCCTGACCCAGGCCGGAGGAAGACAAGCTTCTGATGGCCGCGCCCGGCCGCCTTCGCAGGCGGACGCGCGCAAGGCGGCGGCGCTGCAGCGCAGAGAAGAGACAAGAAAGAGGAAGGGGACGAGGACGAAGGGGGAAACGACCGCTGCGCACAACGCGCGGCGAGAGCGCACGGGGCGAGGCGAGGACGCGGCCGCGGGACGTGAGCCACCAGACCCCGCCGTTAGGCGCGCGCGCCCGCGCCATGCATGCAGGGGGGCCAGGAGGAGGAAGAGGAGGGAGGGCGAAGAGGGAGAAGGGGGCTGACATGTTGAAAAGAGCAGCAGCTGTCACTCCACAACGTGGCCCCGCAGACCTTCGAGCGAAAGTCTCGAGCGGGGAAAACAGCTCGACCGCCCGCACCATTCGTTGGTTTCAGGAGCCTTCGCAAACGTGGCTTTCAAAACCATACGACTCAACGATTACCGAAACAACTAGAAATCTGGTCATGGAAATCCGCCGCCGGAAAAGGTGCCACGATGCCGAACGCCGCCCGATGCATCTCAATGGAAATGTTTTCCAATGTTTGCAGCTGCGCAGGACTGAGACATTCAACTGCTGACTTGTTTGTGGCTCTAACGTTAAGACTTGCCATCTCTGATTCCCGGAACAGGGCACAAGTCCTCGAAGCTCCGAGGTCATCGCAAGCAATGTTTCCCATCAGAGAAGAATCCAAGTTGCGCATTACTACGTCAGTAAAGTGGGCCGCGTATCGACTGTACACAGACGTCGAAGAAGCATTTGCTGCGTACTCCTTCATTCTTGAATCGGTCAACCAAAGAGCGAAGCCCGGTTTTGAACCACCTCCCGCATACCTCTGCCGGTAGACGCTTGCGATCCAATCGTAGAAAGGCCGATAAACCACGACGATTTTAGTAGCGACGTGGCTTAAATCAGAGGCGAGCTGCGCGATCCGCGTGCTCCAAAGGCCGAACCATTCACTAGACATTACCACATTATGGGGAGAATCCCTGAGATGGTCAACGTACTCGATCCAATCCAAACATGTTCGGGTTTGATTTACAGCCAACTCAGGATACCAAAAATCGCTCCACTCATCGTGAGTTTTCCCAGTATAGCACATAGCTACGTTGGCGACTTGAGTCTTCACCGCCGCCGCCGCGCCTGTACCCGAACTCCCGAATTGACGAGCGCGTAGATATGTCCAACCGTCTTTTGCGAGCACGTTCGCGTGCTGAAATAATTCGCGTTGAACTGTTGTCGTAGCAGTCTTTGGGGGCCCAACGTGAATTACGACAGTTGCTCCACTCTTCTTTGACCCAGCATCTTCTGCACCCACTGCAAGTCTATTAATACGCAAGTAACCAAACAATATGATCCTACTCCATGCTTGCAGCCCAACGGGCCAGAGGCGTGCCAGTAAAATCTCCACATAAAGGCACAATTAGCCAGCCCAACGGGCCAGAGGCGTGCGAGTAAAATCTCCGGTAAGAGTCTAAGAATGCCTCTAGTTCGCGCACAGGTGGCGGGCCCTGGGCCCCTGGACGGAAAGTACCCCGGCGAGGTCCCGGCAGGCTTCCGGCAGGGCAGGGTCCCGGCAGGTCCTGGCAGGCCTGGATCAAAGATGCTGCAACTCCTGGGCGAAGCATCGAGTGCCCCCAGAGCGCCCCAATGAGGCGCCAAATGGGTGGCAGGTCCCATGGCCTCAGGCGTAGAGAACGTTTCAAGATGGCCCGAGTTGATCCCAAGACGGCCCGAAAAGCACCCAAGACGCCCCAGGAGGGTTTCCAAGAAGACTTCGAGACGCCCCAGAGACACCAAAATCATTGATTTCGCTGGTGTTGTCGGACGATTTGGGCGGCACCGCCTTTTCGGGCTGCCGACCGCTCTGGGCTGCCCAAGAGACCACAAAGATCGCCCAAAGACAGCCTTAGAGACCCCAGGACGGGCCCGAGACAACCCGAAAGAAACACAAGACGGCCAACGAGGTTTCCCAGAGGGCTCCCGAAGCTCAAGCGAGCGCCCCACGAGGGGGAACTCGACCCGATCGAGCCTTCCCCGAAAGTTCGCACCCACGGCCGCCAGCAGGCGCCTAGATATGCCTCAATATGGCCCGAGTTTGTCACAGGACGGCCCGAAAAGCGCCCAGGACCTCCGAGGAGGGTTCCAAGAAGACTTCGAGACGCCCCAGAAACACTAAAATCATTGATTTCGCTGGTGTTTTTCCGACGATTTGGGCGGTACCACCCTTTCGGGCTGCCGACCGCTCTGGACTGCCCAACCAAGAGGCCACCAAGATCGCCCCAAAACCGCCCAAGAGACCCCCAGACGGGCCTGATAATGTTCTGCTAGGACAACCCTGCACTCCGTCTGGCCTCCAAGAGACCTTCCGCAAGCCTATTAAACTATCTGGGCGAGTCTCGGAAGTCTGCAGCTCTCTTGAACCATCTTGCAGCACCACCAACCAACAGGGATGCGAAATGTGCCGGCGGAGTGAATGAAGCGATTCAATGGCGCAGAGGCAGGTAACTCGTAGGCGACCGAAGGACGGATAACTCAAGTGATCGTGCACGTGAGCCAAACTTGAGCCAACAAGCCCATGGAGCACGCATATTGAGCTTCTTGGGGGCCTCTTGGGCAATCTTACGGCGCTGTGAGCGTGTCTGACGCCGCTGGAGGTCGTTACTTTTTGCTGTTCTCTCTTTCTCTCTCTTCCTCTCTCTCTCTCTCTCTGTCTCTCTCTCTCTCTCCCTCTCTCTCTCTATCTCTTTCTCTCTCTCTCT
>CAUYUJ010014253.1:250739-268239 GCA_963575745.1 Prorocentrum cordatum | reverse complement strand
CCGTGCTCAATGAGCCGTTGGGCGCGGCCGCGGGCGTCACCGCCAGCGCCCCAGAAACAACCGATATCACGCAGAGCACGATCTGGGATCAAATGAGCGCGTTCGGTGGCCAGATCGGCGGCCAGCGATTCCACCCCTTTGTCGGTCGTCGGATCGGAGGGGTCACCCGCCGAGATGTTCTCGCGAGCGTGGTGTGCTGAGGCCGTGCCCTGATGCTCTGCCATGAGCTGCTCTGCTGCGGCAATGAGCTCGGCGCCCCTCTCGTCCGTCTCGGCACTGCCCACATTGTCGTCAGACTCAGTCCGCAGAGCCATGATCATTTTTTCCTGGGTGGGAGCAACAGCGGGCGCTATGCCACCTGGATCGGCATCAAGACCTGGGGCGCTGGAGCGGCTCGGGAAGGCGGCAGCCTGTGATGCGAGCATTCCTGGCTCCAGCGCAGTGATGTCGATCTTGTCAAACTTCATTGGGTCACCCAAATATTCACATTTCGGATCGGTCACCACGTCTCTTGCCCATAGGTCAAGCAGAGATTCGAGAGCAGGGCGGCGTTTCAGAATGTCTGACGGCGGTGTTTCCACAAGACGCTTAGTGGCATCTTCCTGGATGATGGCGCAGATGTATGGGCCCAGTGGAAAAGCACAATCTCGTCATCATCTGCCCAGCCCACGTTCCTAATCATCGTAAGAATGAAGTGGTTGCGCCCGCATGCGTCGGGCAGTTGCAAGCCCATGCGTTGCGAGGTTGACACGTCATGCGGTAATATGGCGAGTCGACGTTGGAACAAAACTTGATGTCGAGGTGGCTGAGGCAGTGGCACTTGTCATCTTCATACTTCACAGTGCACATTTGCTCCACCTCGCAGATTTACGTCTTCAACAGCGGCCCAGTGCGAACAGTCTCTGAACCATGCTTTCAAATTGTTTCAAAGGGTTCTCCCGATAGGGTTGACTGCCTGTAAGTCTTCGACGATCGGGATCGGGGTCCGAATTATTTTCTCGTCGTCTCTGACTGCTCGACTGTCATCGTGCTCAGCGGCGTCGGGATTGTCGCGAGATTCGGGCGCCCCCACCGGCGCCTCAAAGACGATGGTTTCATCGGGTGGGCCAAGGTGTTCGCCCATGTCCCACGCGCGGAAGCGATCGAGAATGTCCGATGGGAGATCGGCACGAAGAGGCATGGCAAATCTGAAGCCGCATTGTTCATTACCGCGATCACAATACCAAATGTTGACCCAGCATGGACCGTGGCCACGAAACGGGGCCATCACACTAATGCATGGTCCTGAGTGCTCGACGTCGACGATTGGGCCAAATATTTGCCCTTTCTCCGATATGAGGCCCTCTGCATGGTGGCAGGGCATGGGAAGGCAACAGCTCTGCATCGAGATGCACCATGACGACGCAGCCACCGTGGCGAATGTCACCGCAACGCGGCGCGCGGTCCCACGTACATTGAGGGAAATGAACGGTTCAAAGTACTTCTTCCTGCAATCCTGCACGACCTTCCACCAGTTGGTGCTCGACTGCGTCTCCTGGATGTTCTGTCGCGCCGGAGTCGGTGTGTTTGCACCCTGTTAGGATGCAGGTGTCTCCACTGGCACATGAACGTGAGGGTCAACAGGAGGTGCGGCCATGTACGCATCGAGGCGGAGAACGTCTTGCGCGTCGTCCTCGATGCTGGCTGGTGCAGTAGTCTGCACGTTCTTCTCGGGGGCGCATGGCGTGGCAGAAGAACTCTGTGCGATTGCAGGAGCAACTGCAATGGCCACATATCCACGAGGCTTGGGAGAGGCAACATTCGGTCTGCGATGGGACTGCGCATTCGGCATGGACTTCGCTGCAGGTATTAATTACCTCCAGCACAACCTCACAGACTTCACACCGACTCCGTGGTTCAGGAAGCTTCGCCAGCGGAGGGCAAGTCCATGATTTGTTGTGATCGGGAAACCGAGAACGCGCACCGACCGCGCGGATCGCGAAAATAGGCATAGGAAGAATAGTCCGGGGACACATGATGGCACCTTGCTCGCCAAGCCAGAATCCACATCCGGCCACGGACGCCGCGCGCATGTCGATAACGACGTCCACCTGCTTCTTCTCGTGCTCGAACTTGCAGCCAGCGACCGCGGTGTGCGAGTTCGGCGCATCTCCCCAGACAAAAGAACACGAACTGAACAAAAAGTTCTTTCCGCGTCTGGCGTTCTGCCCCTAAATCCAGGAATAATCCCCGCCTTGCAGACGCAAGTCCACGCGTCGCGGGCAATGGCACGACGCAGGTTCTTCACATCTGTCCAGGATGGGCGCTTCCACCCCATGTTCCATGGTCTGCTCAGTTTATGCGCAGCACTGTGTCCGCCGATCGCCCGAATTGCCAGTGCCTGATCCCGCGCAACATCCGAATCGGGAGCAGTCGGATCGGGGCGGCGGATGAAGACCTAGAAGCAGGCTTTGTCATCGTCGATGTGCAATTGCAGGACGCGCAGGACAGCGATGACGTAATGCTCGTCTGCGTTTGGCCACGGCTGTCCAAGTTGCCGTGTTCGGATCATGTGGGCGTGCACCACCGCCCTGTTTGGACCAGTGTTGTTTCTCTCGAAAACGCCCATCGCGATGCAGTCAAGGATCGAGTAGTTTCCCACGGCCCAGCGTTCAATATCTGGCCGAGTCCATATACTGACGCGGCGGTCGCGAAATTGGTTCCAACCGTTAGCACCACTGTTGTCATGACGCAGTGCCGCAGATATTGACTTACTGAAATACTTCTGCACCCCCAAGTTGTGGTCGGGGTATCTGTAACATGCGAGTAGAATGGGTCCCAACTGTTTGGTCTTCACATTGCAAATTTCAATCCACTCGTAGTCGGGAAAGCATCCGCTGTTATGTAAGTCTGGCACATGCTTGATGACGAAATCATCGTACTAAAGACTACCCACGTACTGTTCGCTAGTCGCGCACACCCTGCACTGCCCGTGCCCGCGCAGGGGAGGAGGCACCTGAGGGAAAGGGTCGGGCATCTTCTCGCGGATGTCATACCCCCTGGGAGTGACGGGGTCGTTACACTTGCCCAAGGTGTGCGCGCCACTTTCGCGCTGCGAACAAGCGCAACAGTCGCGCGCCCCCGTGACCTTGAGCTTTAAATGCTCAGCGGACCCCATGGATGCCACAGATGGCGGAGCATCTGCGGGCGTTTCCGCCGACGCACAGTCATCCGCAGCAGACGGCCGCAGCGGCATGGAGCGGGCGGCGGACGCAACGGCCGAGGGAGACGGCGGTCGAGGCGGAGCCCAGAGGGCAATCAACCAGAAGGAGGGCGGCGAGCGACGCCGAGGAGCCAGCGGGAGCAACCAGGTGCAGGAGAGCGACACAGGCGAGCCCAGTGGGCCTGCCGGGGGAGATGCGCGCGCCAGGGCGCTGGGAGGACACGGCAGAAGGACCGCCCCGCAGCTGCCCGGCTCTCTCGGGGGCAGAGCGGGGCAGCGAAGAGGCGGGGCAGCGGGGAGCTGCAAAGTGGCCGCCGCAAGGGCGCTAACAATGGCAGGGGCCAAAGAGGGGCCCGATCCCCAGGCCGCCAATAGCGGGGCGGGGGGGGCGGCAGTCACCCACGGGGGAGAGGGGCCGCAAGGGGTGCCCCAAAGAGGAAACCGAGTGCCTGGGATGGGCCAGCAGCCCCAGCCTGGCGCGTCCGAGGTGGCATTAGCAGGCCAGAGCGTAGCGCGCGGTGGCGGGCCGCCCCCATGACCCAGAGGAGCGGGGCCCACAGGGCCCAGGAAGCGCCGTCGCGGGCGCGCGGGCCTAGGGAAGTGCCCGGGGCGGGCGAGTGCTCAGGGCGCTCCTGGGGCCCGCTGTCCTGCTTCGCCTGGCGCCGCTCCCTCCGCGCAGCCCTTTGCCTTTGGCTTTGCCGGAGTTGCCCGTGAGTCTGACCCTCTCGCGGACGCGCGCGCGCTGTCCCCCACCGGATTCCTAGCTGGAGTTGCGTGTTCATCGTGAAGACGTTTTACCTGAAGCGGGCCCACTCGCTGAAGAGAAATGAGCAGGACTCTGGCTGTTGGAGCGCAGGGCCAGCGCAGACCCAGCCTGAGTGCGCGGGGGACTCGGTCGTCCACTGGTGCCAAAGGCCAATAAAAAAATCACCCAGCTCCCGTCGGAGCCTTTACGCCGTCTCAGCGGGGGCCTCTCCCATGGGGGGCCGGAGGGCGACTCTGTCGAGGTGGGTGCTGTAGACGCACTGGTTGGTCACGGGGTCGCGAAGATCGCGCGGGCCTTCGTCCTGGGAGCTCCTGGAGTTGCGCTGGTCAGGGGCTGCGCCAGCCTGGGCGTTGGCCTGCGAGGGGCGAGGAACGGACCGAGGGGTGGGGAGGACACCGCGCTCGGTGGAGCGTGCCAGTGCGGGCCAGCCCCAGCGCTCATCGGCGCCCCTGCTGGGCCACCCTGCCCACCCCGCCCAATGGCTGCCACGGGGGCTACTGCGGCCGGTCTCGCCGTGACGGCGCGGGCGGCGCTCGCACCGCCCCTCGTTCCAACTGCGCCAGTCTCTCGCTCCCGCGGCCGGGCGGGCCCTGGGCGCGCTAGGGGAACGCGGGGGCCTGCAGGCAGGCGTGTGAGGTTCCTGTCATCACGCCCAGCGAGTGCGGGGGAGGCACGAGGGTCGGTGGCGGGCGAAACGCGGGTGCACGGCTTGTCTTCGTGCTCGGGGCTACCCGAGGAATGGGTGGCCACCGCTGGCTCAGAACTCGGTGACGGAGAGGGTGCAACTGGAGCCCCTTAGCGCCCCCTCGGCGCGGCGGGCGGGTCGCTTCGGGGGGCCGCGCAGGGGGCCTCGGGTGCTTCCTCCAAGCGCCCCGCGGCGCCGTCGTTGCTCGAGCTGGGAGGAGGGCCCCCTGGGGCAGCAGGATTGGTGCGCGGAGCGGCCGGACTGGGGCTGGCAACCCGCGCGCGGGCGCCGTCAGGGGAGTGCGAGATAGCCCGGCGGCGGCACGGAGGGCTTGTACCACTGCGCGCCGAAGAGTTAGGGGAGCCCCCCACGCCCTTGTTCCAGTCCGGGTCGGGGGAGCGGGAGCCGAAGGGTTGGAACTCAGCAGGGAGGCCGGTCGCCTCGGGGAGCTACCCGCCCGGACTGGCCCGCCCATCACCTCTGCTGCGCTTCCTGTTGGAAGGAAGGCCGATCTGCTCGCGCAGCTCCGGGGTGTCACGCACGGGGGCCTCCTGAGCTAGTTGCTGTAGGGTCCCAGAGGTGAGCTTGTCTGAACTGACGTGTGCCAGGAGGGCAACAAGGGCGCCCAGGGTGCGCTGCAGGGGTGACAGGCCGCGCGGGGGCCACTTGTTAGTGCAGGAGCCAGCTGTCCAGCATGGTGGGTTTCGTAGATAGCGCACAGAACTTCGCCACCACCCGGGCGGCGGCTAGCCGCTTGCCCTGCCAGTGGATGCTCTCGGGGAGGTAGGAAGGCGCCGCCCGTTCGCCATAGACCATCCTCAGAAGGGGGCGGAGCTGAAGCGGTTCCCAGCTTCCGGGGTCGTCGGCACGTACCACGTTCCCCCCCTCTGCGATAGTGTAGCCCCTCCATCGTGCGCCCAGGAGTGGGTGCAGGTCGCGTAAAAACTCGATTTTCCGAACCTCGATGGGCCTGGCATCTGGGTCGTCATTTCCCACCTCCTCCGTGGCTTCCAGGAAGTTGAGGTCGACGCTCCTCAGTGCAAGCCCTTGGGGGAGGTTCGCTGGCCGGGCGTCTGGGGCGCCTTCGCCCAAGCTGAGCGGATCGGATTTGGCGACCGAGGCCCGGTTGGGTGCGAGCTCGTCAGTAAGGGGGCACTCGCCGGGGGCGGGCGGCGCGGCCCGTGGCTTGTCGGCGGGGGCGGGGGGGTAGATTAGGCTGATTGACTGCGCTGGGCTCGACGTCCCACGCGCGTGCGAGGCATGGGCGGCACATCCAAGTGGCGCACCATTTACGGCTAGTCCAGGCAACGGACCGATCCGCCCAGGCCGCGAGGCCCCCCGCCTCTGCTGACCCAAACCCTGCGTCAGCATTCCATACGAAGCAGCCGAGTGCAGGCGTGCCTGCTTCCGAGGACAGCGGGGTGGCACTGGGGGGGCAACCGTCGCATGTCGCCGTGTAGCGCTTGGTCTCGATGGCCGTATGCCCGAACATGTGGTCTTCAATCCGAGCGGGCAGGATGGCGGCGTCGGCGCGCCCAGGGGCGCGGAGGCCCAACGGGGCCAGGAGGGAGTCGCTCAGGTGGCCTGCAGTCGTTGCGGCGGGAAGTGCCGAGACCGCGAGCCAGGAGGCCGAGGAAGGAAGCTCGTGCACGGGCGGTGGTTGGGAGGGTTCCTGGCCAGGGCAACCATCAGGACGCTGTCGTTGAGAAAGCAATCCGCGGATGCCAGGTGGCCGCCCTTTTCCGCCGCCGCTGTCCAGCACGAAGCGCAGAGCCATGTGCGGCCCAAGCCGTTCGCATGCGCCTGAAGGCGGTTCGTCGCAAGATGCGACCTCATGTTGTCGTCCCACCCAGTTCCCTCGAAGTGCTGACAGTGGGCCTTATAGCAAGCGTCGCATCTGCACCTGGCCGCTTTCCGATCAGTGCTGAAGCGAGCGTCGCCCGGTGCGAGGTAGGGTGGGATATTGCGCGCGCTTGGGAGCGGAGCCGGTGGTAGGGCTCTGCCCAGAGGGGTGAGGCCGAGGAAGGTGTCCTCGGAAGAAGCAGTCCTTTGGCCCAGGGGCGCACTCCTTGCCTGCGAGCTCGTGGTGGAGAGAGAGGATGCTGCACTCGGCGTGTGAGAGGGTACTGATGTTGGCAGGCTTGCCCCCAGGGCCAGAGGTCCAAGGGCTGGCCGCCCGTAGGCCACAGAACAAGAATCGCTGCACCCCCCAAGACCTCCCGCACCACGCCCCTGACGCCTGGTCCAGAGGGGCCAGGACCTGTTCGCGCCACCTCGTCTACCCCGGCATCGAGATCCTCGTCGACCTCTTGAATGGCTACGGCGGGGCCACGCAGAAGCGGGTGGAACTGCCGGACTCCAATCAGCGCGTCATGTCCTCCGAAAAGACCCGCTGCGCTCTTATCATCATGTTGCTCATGAAGCGCGAACCCCGCACCCGCGCGTGGCCCTTCCCAGATCCCTCTGGCTTTGGGGACATCCTGGAGGCCATGCTCGGGGTCTGCTGCCAGTGGCAGGACGGTCGCCACCACTTCCGGACGCAATTGGCATGTTCCTGGGGGCTTCAGCTGTCCGACCTACGCCAGCTGCACGGGAAGTTGGAGAAGCTGATTGGCACGGTGGCCAGGCTGGTCACCACCGCCCGCCACCACCCAGCCGCGAAGGCTGCCGGCTGTCCGACCACTTACGCGGACATGGGAACCTCCCCCTTCAAGCTCAAGGCCCCGATGCTGGTCCTGGAGAAGATCGTGAGCTCTTCGCCCAGGATCTCTCGAGCGGAATCCGCCCAGTCCGCGCCCAAACCAGCGGCCAAGACAAGGGCGCCCCCGGTCATGCTGTAAACCAGATTGCCAGCGCCCAGACCAAGGTCCACGTCGAACAGGAAGCCCAGGTGGCTCCAGGTTTCCCCATCGAAATGCCCGGCGTCGGAGGGAACGCCTTCAATGTTGCATTTGCGGGGGCGAAGTCCTGCAATAAGGAAGAGGACAACGGAGAAAGCACGATCAGTGAATACCGTCTCGAAGGCACCCTCCAGACGGAACCCGACATCCCCCCGGCGCTGTTCGATAAGGGGAGGTCGTGCTGCACATTGAAGCACTTGGCGTGGAGGTCCCTCCTCGCTGCCACCTCCTGCGAGGCCTCCGCCCCGGGCTGGCGGAGGTGTTTTTTTTGGGTCGCGGCCGCGCAGCAGAGGGCAGGCGGCGAACAGGGTGTCCGGGCCGACGGGCAGACCTAATTAGCTGCAGGGCGCAGCGCCAGCCGGCCGGGCCAGCCCTCAGAGGCAGCAGCTGAGGCAGCGGCGGCGGGGGGGCTGGCTGGGCGAGCTGCAACGCCCAGGGAAGCTCGAGCATTGTGCAGACCTGTGGCAAAATGCCAGGGAATTCTGCGTTTGCGCCGCGGCGCCAGCCCACCGTGGTGAAGGTGCTTGTCGAGGCAGGCAGAGAGTAGCCTGCGCGAAGACTGCTCACGAACACTGCAGTGGGGAAAGGCTAGGTACACGCTGGTCATGTCGCCATGGGGCGCCAAGGGCCAGGGCCGCGTCGACGGCGTAGACCTGCTTGATCGCCAGGGACGGGGCGAGGATGGCAGCACAGCGTCCGACGGAAGGCTGGGCCACTCCGACACGCCACGCAAGTATCCAGAGGTGCACGCCAGTTCCGAGCAAGTGGCAACGAACCAGCCCGAGGGCGATGGCACCTGTGGGCCTGGCCCATGGCCACGACGAGAGAGTCGAAGAGAACCGCGCACTGCGCGGAGGGCAAGCCTGACTGGCGGGGATGGACGTCGCCAGCGCGGCAGGCAGAGCGGGCACCAGGGGGCGACGGCGCCAGAGGCCGATCTCCCACATTGCGAGGTAGGGCCACGGGGTCCTGGACAGGCCGCCCTGCCCGTGTGGGACCCTCCTGCGGCGGGGGCGGCGGGGGCAAACATCGCCAGCCGGCCACGTGGAGGGGCCCGCCAGGGACTCCCGGCGCCAAGAGAAGGGAGTGGGGGAGAGGAGGAAGCCAGGGGGCGGCTGACGGCCGCACGGGTTCGTATGGAATGCACGTCCAGCGGTGCGCGTGGGGGGACTGGGCGGGGAGCTGGTGCCCGGGCCGGTCACCAACTGTGTAAGGGTTGTTCTGCCATCTAGCACCCACACTGCCAGGACAATGTACGAGCAGAGCTTCCCGACGGGCAGCACTGTCTACTGTCGACCTGCTGGTCCCTGTGTCGGCGGTCTGCCGGCATCACTGCGCCTGCAATTATGCCCGTGTTACCGAGGGTGCAGCTGACGGCTGCCAGAGTTTAATGTAAGCCAGGGAGCAGCTGCGGCTGCTACGAGAGGGTATAGGGACGTCCCACGGAAGCTGTCGCGCTTAGGCCTTGTCAATGGGCCCGTCTGCAGCGCCGGGGAGCTGTCCCGCTCCTGCCACTGGGCCGCCCGACCGCCAGGGTCTGCCGGGGCCCTGCCAAGCACCGACGGCGTGGCCAGCCTTTGGACCAGCGCTGGACCCCGCCCGAGCCTGCTTCTTGGCAGGGGGGAAGTGTCGGCCTCATCGGTTCCGCTCGCGAGGAGCTGCCAGGGGCGCGGCTGACGGCCGCCTGCTTTCTTCAAACTAGCTGCTGCCAGGGCGGCCACGGGCCTCTACAGTCACGAGTCGGGGGCACAAGGGAGCGAGATGTGTCGGGCGCCGAGGGCGGACCCCGCCGGGGAGCCCGAAAGTGGTAGCGCGTGGGCTGCGGCGCCCGTGCGTCGCCCACGCGCATCTGACCGGCCGAGGCTGTCTTGCTACGCTGCGCCAGGGTAGGGCTGGGGCGGCCGCCTGCCCCAGCGACAGGCAGCCCCGAAGTATTACGGCCGACGGGCAGGGCGCAGGTGAAACGGGCCCACTGGCGGGCCAGCGTGCAATGACGAGGGGAGCAGTTGCGCCGCCAGCCATTGCGCGCGGAGGGCGGGGGGGCTGGGTGGGCGCGAGGCAAACCCGAGGTCAGTTCCAGCAGCGGCGGGGCGGCCTCAGGGCCTGCCGTCTTGCAGGCCACTTTCCCCGCAGGAGTCTGCTGCGTGGCAGCGGCCGCCCTTCTCAGAGTCGCTGTTGCGTTGCTTCATGTCCACCAGCGACCTCGCTTTTCGGAGTCGCGGTGGTCGTCGCGCCGGGGGGCGCGCGCGCCCCCCCCTTTCCATTCGGCGTCGCTCCATGGGGGGTCGACTTTGCCCCATGTTGACCAGCCCTGCCAGCCGCGCCATTGGCCGGAGCGACCTGTGGGACTGTTCGCTGCCCAGGGGGCCTGGACCTCTGAGCGACCGCCCCTGCGGGTCTCTGTTGACCAGGGGGCCGGCTGGTCCCGGCTGCCCGTTGCCCACGGGGGCCTGTGATACTCCACCGCGCCGCCCGGCGCCCTTCATGCGTTTGCGGCGGATGGCGTCCCAGTCTACTTCGAGCCTGTGCTCGTTGCTCATCCAGCACGCGTCGAAGCCTGCCCGCCTCCAGGCGCCCATGAAGCTCGAGCATGTCTCGGGTGCGTTGAGCCGGGGGTTGTTTTCATAGTCCCCCTTGACTTCATTACCCTGTGCCGCACGCCTGGACCACGCGCGCCACGCAGCGTTGAAGGCGCCCCCGAGCGTCTTTTGCAGACGCGCAATCTTGACATGGATCTCTTCCATCTTGTCCAGATCCGCGACTGCCAGGGAGCATTTGTACATGGGGCCGCCGGTCAGGGGGTCTTTGAGGTCTCCGAACGCCGGGCGGTCGGCGCCGTTGCCCTTCCTGGGCTCCTTTCTAGGTTCAAGTCGCACTGGGTTCCACCTGGGCGACTTCGCTGCGCGCCCTTTTCCTTCCCCAGCGTCTTCAGTGTCTGGCCAGGTGCGTCCTTGCTGCCAGGGTGGCGGGTTGGACCCGCTGGTGTCCCTGGCGCCTTCTTGGCCCCAGGACGGCGCGCTGGTCTGCGCGGCATCGTCCGAGGTATTCTGGGGGCGCGGTTGGCCTTGCTCGCCGCCCCCGCTGGCTGCGCCCTGGGCGACGGCCTGCGCGCAGGGCGTCCATGGGGAAGGGATGGGGGATTCCTTTGGCCATAAGCGAAGGGGGTCCTCGTCCTTAGCCGCCGCGGCCGCTGGCTCCGTGCTCCTGCTGGGGCCTCTCTCCTTAACCGCCGCGGCCGCGGCCCCCGTGTCTTCGTTCCTGTCTGGCGTCGGGCTCCTGGGCTCCCGTGGCCCAGTCTCTACTTTGCAAGCCTGTCCGGCGTTGTTCTGCTCGACTGCTGCCGCGTGGGTCTGTGGTTCCTCCTTGACCCCCGCGTTGCCAGGCGCCTCGCAGGTCGGCTGGGAGGTGTCGCCGTGGCGTGCGGTGTTGGGGGGCACTGCTACCTGTCCCATGTGCACGCCTCCCTGGCTTGCCTCACTTGGGGGGCCGGATCCTGTCGCTTCGCTGTGCCCGTCAAGCCAATTTGCTGCGGGGGAGTCCCCCTGCCCCGTTGCGCCGGTGGCGGTCTGGACTGGGTCTTGCTGCGCCGGGGAGTTAATGGGACCGTCGGCTAGGGCCGAGGCGTCCATGTCTGCAAGATACCCCAATAGAGTACTTGTCGCATGGCGAAAGGGGTTGAGGCCCCGCTGCCCCCCCAGTCTAGCGGCACATGCCCGCCACTTGTCTGCGTACGCGGCATTCTGCGAGAGGTGGGAGACGACCCGGGCGGCCGCTGCCCTCTTGCCGTCCCAAGGGATGTCGGCAGGGTGGCATTCAGCTGGGATCGTTTGCCCGTAGATGCTGACCAGGGAGGGGTTCAGACTGTTGGGGGGCCAGGACTCTTCATCGGTCTTATCACCAAGGATCCCGCCCCCGTGTTCCTTTACGTAGTCAGTCCAGCGCCTGCAGTGCTCTGGGTTCCATTCCAGCAAGAAACGGACCAGCGAGCGGAGGATGTCCTGGGAGTCTTGCCCGGGCAGCTCACTTGTGGAGCGAGTTGGTACTGCGGGGCCAGATGGCGGGGGGATGCTTGGGAGCAAGGCGCCGATGTCCCGGGGCCCTGGGCCTTCGCGGCTTGGCTGCCCGCCGGAGGAGGAGCGCTCATCCCCAGCAGGGGGGGGGGGGCACTCCGCTGGCGCGCCCCGCTGGTCGTGAGCAGGCGTCCTCAGCCGTCGCGTCGGCGGCGCCAGGGAGGAAGTGGAGGGCGACGTCGGTGCTGTCGACGTCCATGCCAGACGGGGTTTCCCGCTTGGCTGGTGCCTTGGGGCAGACGTCGGATGACTGCTTGTCGAGGATGTGGTCGAGCGCGCCTGGGGCAACATTCCAGATGTATGTTTGGCACCTCCTGCAGGACCAGCCTGCGTTCCACTTTCGCTGGGTCCAGAGGCTGGGCATGTGCCCCCAAGGGGGGAGACCCGTGCTGCTGCAGACGGGCACCTCCGGCTCTCGACGCCAAAGGAAGCAGCCTAGGGCGGGATGCTCTGCGCCCCAAACCAGCAGGTGGGGCCCTGGCGGGCACGCGTCGCACCTGGCCGAATAGGTGGCGGTAGAGTGGGCGTCGGGGCCAAGCCCCCCTTGTGCGCGGGGAGTGTCATGTTGGCAGACCGCGGTCTGTACGCGCTGGGGGCCGCCATGACAAGGTCGCATAGTGACATCGGGTCTGGCGCCAGGGGTGAACGCCCGAACCCGATGGAGAGGCGCGCCAGGGAGGGGAGCACCGTAGACCTCCTGTCCTGCCGTTTGCCCTGCAGGTTGTTTGCGCGGTCCTGGGTCCGCAGGCCCATGGGCCTTAAGCGGCAGCCGGGCGGGGCATAAGGCGCGGGGAGGCCTTTCTTCTCTACTGAGTCGACCCAGCATCGCTCGCAGAGCCATCTGCAGTTCCTGCCCAGCATGTAGGCCTGGCCACGACAGGAGCTCCCTTGTGTCGTCATCTTCCCAAGTGCCGGCGGAGAACTTGAGCCCTTTCTTGCTGCGGTCGCTTCCGTGGCAGTGGATGAGGCATGCTTTGAGACCCTTGCTGGCGAAACGCCCATCGGCCACCCTTGGTGGGTTCAAGTGCGCCCCTGGAGCGGGGGCAGCCGGTCTGTCGTCGTCGAGCCGGTTTCTCGACATAGCTGCGCCACCCCCGATGCATTGCAATCCTGTCATGGAATCAGGGCACCCGAGGCCCTGCTCCGACCCAGCGAGCTCCTTGTGAAGGGCGCAGATGGAGCATTCGAATCCACCTAAGGAGGTGACTTTGGCTGGCCGGACTAGCGCCTCCAGGACCCTCATGGGCGCTTCCAGTGGGAACTTGCTGTCTTGCATCTTTGCCCACGTGCGCGGGCAATTGTGCTCAAGAGCGACGGTGCGGTGGTGCGCGCACGTGGCAAGCCTGCTGATGTGCTTGATGGCACCCTCGAACTTCCCGTGTAGGGTGGCCAGAGCGTTGAGGGTGAGACCCAAGGCATTCGCGATAGCGGTTCTGTACTCCAGGTGGACATTCTGCCAGGGTGCGCAGATGCCCATCGCTTCTTCCACAATGTCCCCGGTTGCCTCAGGGTAGGGGAAGGGCCAGAGCGTGGCGCGAGGCTCGCGCAGCTGGATCATCATGACAACCAGGAGGACTCTGAGTGATGGGGTGTCCAACGGGTGCCCGTCGCAGTTGAGGAGGTCCTGCCTCAGCGTGGAGCCGGCTTGGCCGGTTTGGAGCAGGTGCGCCAGATTCTGCATTCCAGGGTGTACGCGGTGCCTCTTGCATTTTTCCGTAGTGGCGCTCCAGGCCTTGGGGAACTGGTGTAGGATCGCGTGCGGGGTGCACCGTTTGGTGTCCTTCGGTCGGTGGCTGCGGCCCTGCACCTCGGGCATGGGGGGGGGGCGAGTCGATTGGCACGGCCAAGCGCTTCTCCTCCCAAGGTGTGCCGAGCCCCAGGAACCGCGCCAGCGCAGCCCACATCATGTTGTAGACCAGGCTGCTGGCGTCGATTCCGAGGTCCACGTCGTAGCAGAACCCCGGGCGCCCCCAGGCCTCGCGGTCGAACAGGCCCGGCTCTCTCCGGGCGTCTGCAATGGAGTGCTGGTGAGGGTGCAGGCCAGAAGCTGCGTGCAGGACCACCCCCAGGGCTGGGTCCTCCACCGGCCTTAGAAGGCTGTTCTGCATGACCTCGCCGAGGGCGCCCCAGCAGAACTCAGGGCCCAGCGGGGTTGCAATCTTGTCGGCGAAGTTCTTTTCCATCGAGGCCCGAGCTTTTTTATAGCGTTGTCATTCCTCTTGATTGCGTCGTCGCCTATATGCGAGAGGGGGGGCTCAGGGACCCAGGTTGCAAGATCCGCGATGGGGTCGAACCCTGCGTCGACCTCGAGTGTCCTGCGCCGCCCACTCTGGTCGGGCTCCTGAAACCGTACCCACAATTTGGCGAGGCAACTGCACTCGGAGAGCTCTCGGAGCCTTGACCAGGTGGCCGTTGTGAACATCCCCCCGTCGCCAAGGATCACAACGTTGCGTGTCGCTCTGGTGATGGCGACGTTCACCCTGTTGGCGTTGTCCATGAATCCCCCGTCGTGCCCGCTGTTGGATCTGGTCGTTAGGAAGATAACGATGTCTGCTTCTCCGCCTTGGCTGAAGTCGATCGCGGAGAGGGCGAGCCCGCCGCTTGCCAGGCGCGCGGCGGCGAACTGTCGCACGCCAGGGAAGTCCAGGGAGATGCCAGGGCGCCATGAGTCGGCTTGGGCAAACACACTGGAGAAGTCGCCCGGGCCCGAGGGGCGTCTGGAAGCGCCCGTTGCGCCCGGGCCCCTGCCTTTGCCCCCTTCGGCATTCCCCCCCCTTGCCTTGACCTTTCGTCTGGCGAGGAGAGCCGCTGATGCTTCGGGAGCTCTGGGGCCACCCGTTCTCCAGGATGGCACATTGGAGCTGATGGCCGATGACAAACCCGACTGCGACGCCCTCCTTCATTGCGGGAATTAGGGCGTAGGTCGCGCCCACCGCCTGGGCCGCCCCCCAGAGGTTAGCGTACCCAACGTGCAACTTGGATGTGACCTCCAGCGACGGGTTATCGACCAAGAGGAATCGGTTCCGCTCTCCAGGAGGTTGCCTGCCAGGGTCCATGATTTCCAGCGCCAAGCGCAGGTCCTAGATGCCTGCATTGGCGACGCCGGCCAATCTCGCCAGTTCGTCCTCATTCCGGGGCCTGATCTTCCGCCATGGCAGACCCTTGACGAGTGGCCTCTGAGCCAGGAGGTCATCAAGCCCCGACCGCATGGTGCTGTTGTAGAAGACACAATTGGGCCAGGCCAGGATCCGATGGCGCACGCGGTAGCACGCGTTAGGCTGTATGACAGCGGTTGCGTGGCCCCTCAGAGCGCGGTGGATTCGGTCGAAAATGGATAGGGATAGGCCCTGGTCTGCAGCCCTCCTGGAGATGACTGTGGGAGGGAGTTGCTCGGGATGGCCGACCGAAACCAGGCCCCCCCCCCCCTGGGCGTACAACGCTGTCAAGGGACATCGTTGCCATTAGCTCGCGCGCCTGCCCAGCCTCATCCATGATGAGCAAGGCGACGGCCGCTGCCTTCTTCAGTGCCTCGGCAGACTCGTGGGTGGCGATGATGGTCTTGGCCTCCTTAAGTAGGTTGGCGCGGAATCCAAGGAAGTCCTTGGACGGCGCGCCACCCTCGTAAGGATAGCTGCCTGTGGCCTTCTGGCAATGCCCCCCTGGCGCGAGCTGAAAGCTCCCTCGCGGCCGCGTGGTCTCTGGCAAGGCGCGCGCGCAGGGCCGGGAAACCAGCCTCGGGGTCAAGCTTGTTAGCCTCGTGGGCGGCGAGGAGCGCCAGCGCGGGTTGGTCCGCTGCTGCGTTTGACCCCGCGGCCAGTGCAAGAGCCAGCCCGCGGATGAGTGGGCCTGCCCAGGTGTCCATAGTGGCGACTGAGAAAATAGTTTTCCCGGTCCCAGGGGGGCCGCGCACGATCGTGACGCGGTGGCTGGCGGTGGCCAAGAGTAACTTGGAAGCATTCTCGTTGAGTCCGCGCCGTGCCGCGCCATCCTCCAGCGTCACCTTGGACGGGAGGTCCCGACCTCGCTGGAACACCTGGCCTGTGGCGCCGCCCACCTCGGGGTCCGTGAAGGGGGGCGCGCCGCGGTGTGCGGCGGGCTGCGCCGGGGCTGCGGAAGCCGTTCCGGGCGCGGGCAGGTCGGTGCACGGTAAGTAAGTTTCCAGGGTGGCGATGGCGGGCGCCCTGAGGTTTCGCCCGCACCTTGCAGTGCGAACTGCGTCGTTAGCGGTGACCTTGTCGTTTCTGTCAGCTGTCCAGAAGGTAAGTAAGTAGGTGATGGGGTCCAGGGGGGTGCCGAACAGGTCGTCGGGATGCTGCTTCAGCTTGTAGATCTCGCTCAGCGCCGCGGAGATCCTCCAGAATTGGAGCTCTGAGGGCGCGCTGTCCAGCCGGTACCGCGGTTCGCCTTCGCACCTCGGTTGGGAGATGTTTGGAGCCTCGTGAAAGGGCCCGTGTCTGGCTCTGTTGTACTCGACGATGCACTCGTTCTCTGGGTACTTAGAGCCATGCGAGAGCCCCAGCGCTTCACAGTCAGCGGTGGGGACTGTGGCGCCGAGGTCGGACGGCCACCACAGCCTCGCGGAGGCGACCTTGTCCACTGCGGGGCTGGTGAGGCTGAGTAGTAGGACCTGGGCGCCCTGACCTGCGTCCTGGCCCTTGAGGGGGATATTGTAGACAGGGCTCCACTGCAGTAGCAGAAGCTGCTTCCCTGACCCCGGGGCGAGCGACTCCCTCAGTGGGAAACGGTCCAAAGGAGTCCAGGACGAGTTCTGGTCGACGTGGGTGACAAATACTTCCAGGGCGCAGCTGTGCCGCCTGAGTAGGTCCACCCTGGCCTCGGGGGAGCCATCCCAGACTGTCTCGGTCGCAGCCATGCATTCGGTCCAAGCGAGTCTTTCGAGCGATCGTCCGCGCTCACGTAGCTCCCGTGGCCACTGGCGGGGGAGCGCCACGGCGTCTGGGATGGTCCCCAGGGGAACAGTTGGGTGCACTTGAGCGCTGCCGCAGCTGCTGGGGATGGTGGAGAGTTGCTTGACCGCCGTCGCCGCCGCCATCGCGGATGACTCAAGGACGATCCTCGCTGCACCTGCTGGGGTTGCTGATGCGCCGTCTGGGAATGGCAATTCAGACTCATCTGGGGCCTCTGTCTGATGCCACCCTGACGGCCCCCGTGACGGCGCTCTGCTGGCGGCGTTGGGCCTGTCGTTGGCGGCGTTGTGGATCCTCCACGCTGGGGGGTTGGCGGCCATGGCGAGGAGGGTGGAGTCCCGCCTTTCCAGAAGCCCGCCAGCGGCACTCGTGCTGCTGGTGCTGCCCAGGGCCCAGGCCCCTCGCCGCAGCTGCTGGGGTGGTCGGATATCCAGGGACCAAATGGTGCCTGGTGGGCTGACGTAGTTAAATAGGTCGTCCCTGAACGGACAGTTCACGGGCACGTGGTCCCAGTCCTCTGGGAAGAACCAGCCGAGGAGGGAGGCCTGCCCGTTGGTCTTTACTGGTTCTGGCAGCTTCCACCCAGGCCATTTGTGCCTCTGGATCGCGCAATCGTGCGTTGAGTCCCACTCGGAGCCACGGGTCATGGTCCAGAGGTTGCCCGCTGAGATGAAGTGCGTGGGGTCTGGCCATCCGTCTTCCCGCTGCCTGTCGCCCTCCCAGAAGTGCTCTGCCCGCAGGAGGTGCACTTTCCCTTCGCAGAGCTTTTAACACAGCTCGCTCCACCAGCATCATTCCTGGTTGAAGTGCGCCCACCGCAGCCAGGGGCACTCACGCGCACGGAAGGGGCGAAGACCATCGACGGTCGGGGGACCGCCCGGGCGGCACGCTTCGCAGGCCGGCCAGCGGGCCAGCGGCCCTTGATTGCTCTTATTCTTGCCTATGATAC
>CAUYUJ010014253.1:238239-245739 GCA_963575745.1 Prorocentrum cordatum | reverse complement strand
TCCTCCTCCCTATCTCCCTTCTCCTCCGCGCAATCAGAACAGTAATACAGCAATGCAATCAAAAACAATAAGAAATCCAACCGAACAAAAACAACAAAAAGTCCATACAATCAAAAACAATACAAACATTCTACACTTAAAAGCACACAAAATGTTACAACGGAAAACAAACCGAAACAACCTTACAATGGAAAACAATACGAAATCCATGCACTCAAAAACCAGAACACCTTACGCTGGAAAACAAAAAGGAATCCATACAATCAACAGCTATAAGAAACTCATACAATCGAAAGCAGTAAGAGATCCATACAATCAAAAACAATCACGAACCCTGTGAGGGTTCCCCAAAAAACAAAAACCAAAAAAAACGATGAGAGTCCTCAAAGAACAACAAAACATGCTTTCGTGACTTAGGACCTCCTCCGGGCCCCTCCAGGCCAGATCCGCCCAGGCAGCCTGAAGTCCCGAAAACCATTGATTGTTGGTTCTTTTGGAACCCATACAGGTTTTATTGTTGTTTTTTTTATTTGTTTGGGACCCTCACACGGTTCGTGGACTCTTATTGTTTTAGATTGGATGGGTTTCTCATTATTTTTGGGCGTGTTGTTCTTATTGTTTTTGTTTGTAAAGTTTTCTTATTGTTTTCATTGCGGAATTTCCTTATTGTTTTTCATTATACGGGCCCCCTCCTCCCCACGACTTCTCCCTCCCCCACCACCTCCACCCTGACATGGGAAGCGAAGAGGAGGAAGGGAATGAGGAGGAGAACGAGGGCTGATGATGATGGTAATGACGACGACGATGATGACGATTATGATGATGATGATGATGATGATGATGATGATGATGATGATGATGGTGATGGTGATGGTGATGGTGATGATAATGATGATGTGGGTAGTGACGATGACGAGGACGAGGGATGATCATGATGACGACGACGATGATGATGATGATGATGATGATGCTGGTGACACTGAGGAAGATGACGAGGATGAAGAGCGAACACGATGATGGGGATGATGATGATGATGATGACGATGATGATGAGGAGAATGTTGCACTGCTGGGTTTATAGATGTCCTGCTAGGTTCATAGATGCCCCCACCTGATGGGACCCAGCACGTTTCGCTTGAAACATCCTCGCGACTCTGGGATCGAATATGCCTTCACATGAGGTGGTCGAGGCACAAATGATCACACAATTGGGCATTATTGTTCGGAGCACGCGACAAACCTATGTGGTTGATCTGTGTCTCTTCAATGTCGGCGCCATTGTGGCAACCGGCACTGCGAAAAGTAATTCCTATGTGGGTGCTTATTGGAAGAGGACGAGGGCTGATGATGATGGTAATGACGACGACGATGATGACGATTATGATGATGATGATGATGATGATGATGATGATACTGATGATGATGATGATGATGATGATGATGATGATGATGATGATGATGATAATGATGATGGTGATGATAATGACGATGATGCGGGTAGTGACGATGACGAGGACGAGGAGGGATGATTATGATGACGACGACGACGTTTCAGGGCCGCTTGCCTCGGCGTGAAATCCATGAACGCGAAAGGAAGAATCGACGACGATTTGTTTGAGATTGCTTGCACTGAAAGGGTCCTCGCGGATGTTCCCCAATCAGTGCTTGCAGCACTGAAGGGGTCCTCGCGGATATTCAAAAATTTGGAGTGCCCCGCCAATTTCGGTCGCACGCTGGGTTCCCGGGTTCCCGGGTCCCCGGTTCCGGGTTCCCGTGTTCCCGGTTCCAGCTTCCGGGCCGATTTCGGAGGGCGGCGAGGTTCTCGGGTTCTTGGTTTCCTAATCGATCTTCTTATCGATCGGTCTCACCATCGATCTCATTACCAACTCCTCGATCGATCTCACAATCGATCTCACAATCGATCTCACAATCGATCTCACTATCAGTCTCACAAGCGATCTCACTAGAGATCGCATGAGCGATCTCGCGATCGATCTCACTACCGATCTCATTGAAACGATTTCACTCTCGGTCTCACGATCGACCTTACAATCGTCCTCACTATCGATTCCACTATCGATCTCATTTTCGATCTCACAATCGATGTCAAGATCCATGGTGCCAATTTTCAAATTATCCACTGACTGGGGTTTTCCCAAGTGTAATCTGTGAAAGAACGGGCAGACGAATGACCATGAAATAAGCATATTGGCGGTGGTTACATGAATACAAACACTATCACTACTGATAAATCTGATATACTCAAATGCTCGTGCTGCAATTGTGCACGCGACCATCACACATCATGGGAAGCCGCGCGAAAAACAGGCCTCGCGTGAGAAAACAGCGCACGCCCCATAGTCTTAAATCTAACCCCCACGGAGAGGGGGAGCTTCGGAAGCCCCCCCCTTTCCAAGGGAGGCGTGGGCGGGGAGCTTGAAGCTGGGGCCCCCCTTTTAGTGAGAAGTGTGCCACAGGCGCGCTCTTTCTATACATATATAAATTGACAGATACATACACATATACAGATCTAGATCTGTATATATATATAGATAAACAAATGACAGCTACATGCAGACATATACAAATATGGCTGCATCGGCCGTTGACCGATTGACGGTCTGCGTCGCCGCACGCCGGGCTGCCGAGGGTAAAGCCAAATGGCGGGTGGGAGGCGGGCGGGTGCTGGGGTTGGTGAGCGGGCGGGTGTGCGCGTCGCGACAGAGGTGGGTAGTAGTGGATGGCGGGTGGCAGGCGGATGGTGGGCGGGTGCGCGGTTGGTGGGAGCATGGACGGATAGTGTGCATGTGCGGGCGGGCGATTGGGTTGGGGGATCGGCGGATGATGGGCAGGTGAAGAAGGTGGTTCGTGGTGGGCAGTGCGTGGGCGGGCTGACGATTGGTGGAGTGGAAGAGTGATGATGGGGAGTAGTAAGTGAGTAGGCAGGTGTTGGGTTGGGTTCGTGGTGGGTAGTGGATGGGTGGCAGGTGGCTTGGCGATCGGTACTGGTTGGGCGGTGGATGGGCGGGGGTGGTGGTGTTGAGCGGGTGGTGTCAGTGGTGGGTGGGTGAGCGGGATGTGGGTAGGTGGCTGATGACCCAAACCTCGACTGGCACATCCTACTTGAATGGAGAGTCAATGTTGGCTGGTTCTCAAACTTACCGGCATTACGTTAAATTACAGCCACGTCCCAGCGGCTGGAAGAGAGGATCAGTAACTAGGAAGGAACCAACGTCTGCGGCAAACGGGCCGTAACTCAGCGGTTGGAAGGGGGCCTGGGGACACCCATTGTTCCAAGTACGCAGACGAAGATTCCCCTTACTATCGACATCCTGTATGCCCCAGCGCGTCCCCGCGTGGCGACGTGGGTGCCGCTAGCATTAAAAAGACACCAGGCCTCTAAGCGCAGGTGGTTTCATGAGTTCGTTCCAACCCCCTCCTCCCTTTCGTAGAAGGGATGACCACTGCTCCATATGAATATGAATAAACATCCCAGTCTCCCACAAGACTGGCGGCCGAGCAAGAACCAGCTGTACCACGAGAACTCCGACTAATCCTCCACAAGCACCGGAATCAAACCGTCACACCAAGCACATTTCCAGCAACCGGGCGCAATCACAACGTCGAAACCAGACCGCCGAACCGTGCGAACCCCCGAGAACCGGGCGCAGAACCAGAACCAAGCTGTCGAACCAACCAATGTCACGGAAACCATGTCTGCCATGAAAGAATCGGGCCTGAGGGCAACGGGCCCCTTCCCCCGGGACCGGCTCTTCCTCCTGAGTCGCTCTTGACGGTCCCAGGGCCCGGGAATCGCCCTGACAGGCGGAGCACAGCGAAGGATCTCAGGACCTCTGAGACGAGGCCAGGACCGGGACAAAATCGGACCAGGATAAACCAGGGATCTCTGAGATCAAGCTGTTCCTGAGGCTGTGTTGGGCGTCGCGGCTGTTCCAGAGCGCTCCAGACCGCTCTGAGATCGTTCTTGCCCCGGCCATGGGCCGCCCGAACCCCTTTCACCTCAGGAACCCTTTGCCTTTCTGGGGGGACCAATAGAAAACTGATACCGCCACTCTCTGAACCTCTTCCGGGGTGCACTCTGACCAAGCTTCCGATGCAAATCCATCAGTGGCGACGAAGAGTCTCCACGGAAAACAAAAACACTGCAATAATACAAACTTTCGGAGGTCAGTGCGGAACTCCGAAAGCTTATGTTGATGTAGTTGTTTCTCCTTCGACTTCTGACCTGGACTCCGATGGCAATCCAGCCGTGGCATTGAGGGCGCTCCAGGACAAGCAGCGGTAAATGCATCTCTTCCTCCTCCGATCTCGGAGCGCCCCAGAAAATGCCGAACATGCGGTGCTCCGAAAGTGGCGGTTCGGCTTCCACCGTGCGACAAAAATCCGGCCTCAGGTCTTCGCCAGAAAAGCCAGAACGAGGATAGATTCGGGTTGAGAATCTCTGAGATCCAGCGGCACTGGAGAATGCACAGGGCGCCGCTGCCTTCTCAGAGCGTTCCAAAGCCCCTTGAAAACATTACAGAACGCTCTGATAGAAGTTATCCTCGTCCTAGCCCCGTCCCGACAAGGGCTAGTCAACCCGTTTAAGGGGCCATTGGGAGGGACTAATTTAGCTGGAGTGAGCCCAGCATGAGCCGGATGAAGCGGGACTAAACCAGATTAGGCCAATTTCCGACCAGTGGTATACCAACCCCTCATCCTGCATTGCCCAGACCATCGAGGTCATGACTTTTTCATAATGTCGACCCCAAGAATCCTCGACCCATTCCCCGGGACCGGTTTCTCATCCTGAGTCGTTGTTTTTTCTGTCCCGAGGCCAAGTAAGGGCCCAAGGAGGCCGTAGAATGCGAAAACACTACCGTCACGGTTTTTTGTTATGACTCGAGGAAGTCTGGTGCGAGGCGCGGATTTATCCATATGCACCGCCTGTGAACAGGCCTCCTCGGGACCCAGCTAGTAGGGGACATTGATATAGTATAGCCCTTGGGGGCCTCTCTCTCTTTTTTTTGTTCTCTCTCTCTCTCTCTCTCCCTCTCTCTCTCTCTCTATATATATATATATATATATATATATATATATATATCGGAGTAGGCCGGGGGGGGGGGGGGGCCGGGCCGATGCCGTACCTCACCATGGGGGGATTGAGGGGGTCCCAGGGCTTCCGGGACTGCCCCGGCCCGTCCCGAACACGCCACGACACTCCAAGAGAGCCCTAAAGATTGCCAAGACAGCCCCCGAAGGCCCCGGACGCTCTCTCATGTTCTGCCTCCCCACGGTCCCGGACGGCGTCAGAGGCCCTTCAGATCGCTCCAAGATGTCCGACGAGGCTCCCAAGAAAGCCCAGAGACGGCCCAGGAGGCTCCCCAGATAATTCAAGAGGGCCTCGAGAGCGCACCAAGAGAGCCCCAAGAGCGACCCAAGAGGGCCCGAAGAGCGCGACATTTCAAGGTCTCCGGCCTGAGAGGCTTCTAGGACGCCCCCAGAGGCCATCAAGAGGCTCCCAAGAAGCCCCGTGAAGCTCCCAAGAAGCCCCCTGGAAGCCCCAATAGGCCCCCAAGGCAACACCAGGGAAGCCCCCTGCGGCCCCCCAAGACACCTCGGAAAATCGTATTTCCCAGACGGCTTTCCGGGAACATGATTCTTTGGGTTTCCGCCCACCGCCCTAACCATGTTTCCAATAGGCTTGCCGACAAGGCCAAAAGGTGCCCCTCGGTAAGCCCCCAGAGGCCCCTCTTAAGAGAGCCGAACAAAACATGCTCCCGGAAAGCTTCCCGGGAACATGATTATCGGGTTGCCGCCCTCTGCCCAAACCATGTTCCCTAAACGCCTGCCAGGAAACAAAAAAGAGTCCCAAGCAGCGATTCCTGCCGCCACGTGCGGAAACACGTCAGGCCCCGAAGCCTCCAGACGCGCCCAACGACACCACGACAAATCATGTTCCCAGGAAGCTTTGCGGGAATATGATTCCTCAGGCTTCCGCCCCCGGCCCCAACCATGCGTCCCCGAATGCTTGCCGGGCAACCCCCAATGAACCCTCATACACGCCATCACGTTACCAGAAAGCTCTCCGATAACATGATACCTCAGGCTTCCGCTCCCCGCAGGCATCATCTGTCCTGGAAGCCCCACAAGATGCGGATGATGACGATGATGATGACGATGATGATGACGAAGGTGACGATGATGATGGTGATGGTGATCGTGATGGTAGTGATGTCGATGTCGATGACGATGACGATGACGATGAAAAAGATGGCGATGAGGATGGCGATGGTGACGAGTAAGAGGATCCTAGCTGGAACTTGAGCGCGCGCGCGAAGCACGCGCGATGGGTCGAGTATATATATATATATATGTATACATACACACGTCGTTCATGTATAATCGTGCTCATTTCTAATCGTGCTTGTTTCTAATTGTTCCTGACCCCCTAGTGACCAGGAAGAGGCCCAGGATAGAACAATTAGACATGAAAGGATCTTGGCCCCCCAAAAATCATCAACTTTCGAAGACTTAAAAATAAACGATGTGTACTAAAACCATCGCGCGCGCTTCGCGCGCGCTCAAGTTCTAGCTAGGGTCATGATCATCGCCATCCTTGTCATCCTCATCCCCGTCATATTCATCGTCATCGTCATTGCCATTGTCACTTTCACCATCACCATTACCATGACCATCAGCATCGTGG
This sequence comes from Prorocentrum cordatum, assembly GCA_963575745.1. NCBI lineage: Eukaryota > Dinophyceae > Prorocentrales > Prorocentraceae > Prorocentrum > Prorocentrum cordatum. The sequence goes on along the minus strand of CAUYUJ010014253.1, from coordinate 239,030 downwards.
TCACCATCGCCATGATAATCATCGTACCTTTCAGCATCATCATCCGCATCATCAACATATTGTTGGTCGTCGTCGGCATCGTCGTCGGCATAGTCACCGTCATCATCATTAGCGTCATCGCCGTCATCACCCCCAGTCCACTGCAGTCCCCCTACCCTCCTCCTCTTCCCGTTATCCCTCTTCCCTTCATCTTGTACTCAGCCTTTTCCTCGTCGGCGTCTCCCTGAAAAGAGATCCATGTTCCTCCAACTCCTCCTCCTCCTTTTCTTCCTCGTCCTTCTCTCCCGCCCCCCTGTCTGCCCCGCTATTCGGCGTGTCCCTCCTTGTGTTCCTTCACCTACTTCACCTCCTTCCTCCTCTCGAGCCCTCTTCATAGTGCGATCGCCTTCCCTCCTCGTCCTCAGCATCCCTCCCCGAGCCAGATTATCCGATAACAAGATAGTCTTACAAGAACAATGTCCCTCGTACTCTTCCTCCTCCTCTTCCCCCGTTTCGTCCTCCTGATCTTCTTCCTCCTCCTGCACCTCCTCCGCCTCTTCCTCCTCTTCTTTCTCCTCCTCCTCCCTCCTCCTCCTCCTCCCCCTCCTCCTCCTTCCCCTCCTCCTACTACTACGACTACTACTACTACTACTACTACTACTACTACTACCACTACCCCTACCACTACCACTACCACTACCACTACCACTACCACTACCACTACTACTACTGCTACGACTACTACTACTACTACTACTACTACTAATAATAATACTACTACTACTACTACTACTACTACTACTACTAGACTA
>CAUYUJ010014253.1:150334-238139 GCA_963575745.1 Prorocentrum cordatum | reverse complement strand
CTCCTCCTCCTCCTCCTCCTCCTCCTCCTCCTTGTCCTCCTCCTCCTTGTCCTCCTCCTCCTCCTCCCTGTCCTCCTCCTCCTTGTCCTCCTCCTCCTCCTCCTCTCTCGCTCAACGCACCCAGTACACTGGTGCCTAGTGGAACGCGCGCCTGGAGACTTTTTGGAAGCATTGTGGCAATCTCTGGAGCCTCTCGGGGCCTCCCTCTGGAATCCTTTGGGACCTGCGTTGTCCGTCTGAGGGCCCTTTTCGGCCGTTCCGGGTTCCTCTTGGCTCGTCGCGGGGAGCTCAGCCCGCCTTGGGGCCCTCCTGGGGCCCTCCCCGACCATGCGGGAATCCTCTGGTTGCCCCCATCGGGCTTTCTGGGGGCTCTCTTGGGCCGTCTTGCAGCTCTTCTGTGCCGCTTGAAGCTCTCTTCAGCCCATCGTGGAACCCTCTTTGGGGCCTCTGGGGCCGTCTGGGGCCCGTTTGGGCAACCTTTTGGGCCGTCGCGACCGAAGGTAGAACTGAAAAGCGAAGCTCCCAGAAATCTGCTGTTTCCAAAGAGCATACTTGATTTTTACCTTTGGAGGGCCTTCTCAGCGGCCTCTTGGACAGTCGCGGGGGGAGACGACGGCTGGCTGCCTTTTGCCCTGCGCCTCCGCCCCCTTTTCCACCTCGGAGGTCAGCCTGCCTCTCTCCTCGTCGTCGTCGTCGTCGTCGTCGCCGCCGCCGCCGTCGTCGTCGTCGTCGCCGTCACCGTCGCCGTCGCCGTCGCCGTCGCCGTCGCCGTCGCCGTCGCCGTCGCCGTCGTCGTCGTCGTCGTCGTCGTCGTCGTCGTCGTCGTCGTCGTCATGGTCGTCGTCGTCGTCGTCGTCGCCACCGGCCCAAATTGGACGATCCAGGGTCGGGCACGTTATCGTCGCTGGAGGCCCTGGGAGGCCCTGCCCTGGGTGGCCCCTCCTAACCTTCCCGCTCCTGCCCCTGCTCCTGGTGTTTCTTCTCCTCCTCCTCCTCCTCCTCCTCCTCCTCCTCTTCTTCCTTTCCCCCCCTCCTCTCTTTTCTCCTCCGTCCCGTCCGATTCCGGGTCCCCGCCCGTCTCCCTCGGGAAGCGTCGCGGCGCGCGCGGGGCGCAGCGCCTGTCGCCCTATCCTCCCCAGCCCTTTCCATTTCTCCAACTCCTCGTCCTGCTCCTCTCGTCCTTTCCCTCGTTTTTGTCTTTGTGCTCGCGGTAGTCTGGTGGGGCGGAGGCATCAGAAATCGCGTTCCCTACAAGCTCGATGGGAAAGTGAAAGGTTGGGCAGTCTCGGGGTGCATCCAGGGGCTTCCCTTTGGGAGCCCTTGGGGACTTCCTGGGGCCCCGTGGGGAGTTCATCCTCATCCTCAGCTTCGTCATCGTCATCGTAATCGCCATCGGCATCGTCGTTATCATCATCATCATCATCATCATCATCATCATCATCATCATCATCATCATCATCATCATCATCATCAGCATCGTCGTCGTCGGCCTCAGCATCAGCATCCTAAGCAGCAGCAGCATCATCATCATCATCATCATCATCATCATCATCATCAGCAGCATCATCATCATCATCAGCATCATCATCATCATGAGCATCATCATCCACACCATCATTCTCATCCGCATCGTCATCCTCCTCCTCATCATCAGCGTGGTCGTGGATATCGTCGTCAGCATCGTCACAACCATCACGATCTCCATCACCATCAACATCGTCACATTCGACATCATCATCTTCAGCATCAGCATTTTGTGGGGCTTCTAGGAAGGTACTTGAGGGTCCATTCGAGTCCTGCTTGACAGGCGCTTTGGGACAGATGTTGCGCGCGGGGAGCGGAAGCCTGAGGAATCATGTTATCGGAGAGCTTTCTGGTAACATGATGGCGCGTATGACGGCCCATGTGGGGGCTGCCCCGCAAGAATTTTGGGACGCATGGTTGGGGCCGGGGGTGGAAGCATGAGAAATCATATTCCGGGAAGGCTTCCTGGGAACATGATTTGTCGGGGTGTCGTTGGGCGGAGGCTTCGGGGCCTGACGCGTTTCCGAGCGTGGCGGCAGGTATCGCTGCTTGGGACTCTTTGTTTGTTTCCTGGCAGGCGTTTAGGGAACATGGTTTGGGCAGAGGGCGGCAACCTGATAATCATGTTCCCGGGAAGTTTTCCGGGAGCATGATTTGTTCGGCTCTCTTAAGAGGGGCCTCTGGGGGCTTACCGAGGGGCCCCTTTTGGCCTTGTCGGCAAGCCTATTGGAAACATGGTTTGGGCGGTTGGCGGAAGCCCAAGGAATCATGTTCCCAGAAAGCTGTCTGGGAAATACAATTTACCGAGGTGTCTTGGGGGCCCGCAGGGGGCTTCCCTGGGGGCCCCTTGGGGGCCTATTGGGGCTTCCAGGGGCCTCTTGGGAGCCTCACGGGGCTTCCTGGGAGCCTCTTGATGGCCTCTGGGGGCGTCCTAGGAGCCTCTCAGGCCGGAGACCTTGAAATGTCGCGCTCTTCGGGCCCTCTTGGGTCGCTCTTGGGCCTCTCTTGGGGCGCTCTCGAGGCCCTCTTGAATTATCTGGGGAGCCTCCTGGGCCGTCTCTGGGCTTTCTTGGGAGCCTCTTCGGCCGTCTTGGAGCGATCTGAAGGGCCTCAGACGCAGTCCGGGACCGTGGGGAGGCGGAACATGCGAGAGCGCAAATATGCTGCAAATATGGATGATTTTCGGCTTCTGGGGCCCTTTGGATGGGGCCTCTGGAGGCGCTCTTGGGGCGTTCTGGCGGCGTCGTCGGCCGTCCTGAGGCCATCTTCGGCGTGTCCGGGGCCTTCGGGGGCTGTCTTGGCAATCTTTAGGGCCGTCTTGGCGTGTCGTGGCGTATTTCGGAGCGGGCCCGTGCAGTCCCGGGAACCCTGGGACCCCCCCAATACCCCCATGGGGGGATACGGCACCGGCCCGGGCACCCCCCTGGTCTACTCCGATACATCGGAGGTTGGGGCTTAAGATCGCAGTAGAACGGAGACCCCCCATCGGGAAATCGTTTCGTTTCGTTCGTGTCGTGCGTGCGGGCGAGGCGAAGCTGCGTGGGCGCGCGAGAGGAATGAACCCGCCGTTGCTAGAGACAGATGATTCTCCCCCTCCCGCCCGTCCGTCGGTGGCCCGCGGTGTCCCGCGGTGTCCCGTGGTGTCCCGTGGTGTCCCGTGTTGTCCGCCGTTGCTAGGGCGAAGTCAAGACAAATGATTATCCCCCGCCCGCCCGTCCGTCGGTGTCCCGCGGTGTCCCGCGGTGTCCCGTGGTGTCCTGTAGTGTCCCGTGGTGTCCGCCGTTGCTAGGGCGAAGTCAAAAGAAATGATTATCCCCCGCCCGCCCGTCCGTCGGTGGCTCGCGGTGTCCCGCGGTGTCCCGTGGTGTCCCGTGTGTCCCGTGGTGTCCGCCGTTGCTAGGGCGAAGTCAAGACAAATGATCATCCCCCGCCCGCCCGCCCGTCCGTCTGGCGGTGGCTTGCGGTGTCCCGCGGTGTCCCGTGGTGTCCCGTGGTGTGAGATCGATAGTGAGATCGATACTGAAATCGGTGTGGTGCCCCGAGGTGTCCCGTGGTGTCCCGTGGTGTCCCATTGAGTGAGATCGATAGTGAGATCGATAGTGAGATCGGCAGGTGTCCTGTGGTGTTCCGTGGTGTCCCGTTGAGTGAGATCGATAGTGAGATCGATACTGAGATCGATGTGGTACACCGAGGTGTCCCGTGGTGTCCCGTGGTGTCCCTAAAAGTGAGATCGATAGTGAGATCGATAATGAGATCGACAAGTGTCCCGTGGTGTCCCGTGGTGTCCCGTGGTGGCCGGTTGACTGAGATCGATAGTGAGACCGAAAGTGAGATGGAGAGGTGTCCCGCGGTGTCCCGTGGTGTCCCGTGGTGGCCCGTCGACTGAGATCGACAGTGAGATCGATAGTGAGACCGAAAATGAGATCGAGAGGTGTCCCGCGGTGTCCCGTGGTGGCCCGTAGTGGCCCGTTGAGTGAGATCGATGGTGAGATCGACAAGTGTCCCGTCGTGTCCCGTGGTGTCCCGTTGAGTGGGATCGATAGTGAGATCGATCGAGTCAGATGGATGTTGGTTCCCATCCCTCTTCGCCTCCCACACAACCTCCGTATCGCCCGAAGGGTGGTCGTATAGGTGTGCATATATACATACATACATACATACATACATACATGCATACATACATACATACATGCAGGCATACATACATACAGGCATACATACATATGAATATAGATATACCTATACGACCACCCTTCGGGTGATAAGGAGGTTCGGGGGGGGGAGGAACCAACGTCTCACTCGATCGGTGGCACTATCGATCTCACTATCGATCTCACTATCGGTCTCGCTCGATCGATCTCAATCGTCGATCTCACCCGGTCTATTTCATTCGATCGATCTCACAATCAATCTGGCTATCGATATCACAGTCGATCTCACTATCGATCTCACTATCGATCTCTCAATCGATCTCACATTCGGTCTCACTATCGATCTCACTATCGATATCACAATCGATTTCACAATCAACGTCATCATCATCATCATCATCATCATCATCATCATCATCATCATCATCAACGTCATCGTCATCAACATCATCATCATCGAGACACCATCATCATCACCACCTCATCACCATCATCATCAACCTCATCACCATCAGCATCGGGACACCATCATCGTCACCATCATCAGCATTAACATCAACATCATCGGGACACCATCACCATCATCATCGGAACACCACCATCATCATCATCATCATCTCATCTCATCATCACCATCATCATGAACCACATCACCAAAATCATCATCAACAGGAAATCATCATCACCAGCAACATCATCATCAACGTCATCAGCATCGGGGCATCATCATCATCGTCAACATCATCATCATCACAATCATCATCGGGACACCATCATCATCGAGATCAACATCATCATCACCAGCATCGGGAAACCATCATCAAAATCACAATCATCACCTCATCATCATCATCTCCATCATCAACAACATCATCATCGGGACACCATCATCGTCATCATCATCAACATCGTCATCATCGGGACACCGTCACAATCATCACCACCATCATCAACAGCATCATCATCAGCCTCATCATCATCGGGACACCATCATCATCATCATCAGTTCATCATCCTCTCATCATCATCACCATCATCAGGATCATTTACATCATCATTATCATCTGGACTTCATCATCATCACCATCATCAGCAACAGCATCATCATCAACCTCATCATCATCATCATCATCATCATCATCATCATCATCATCATCATCATCATCATCATCATCATCATCATCATCATCATCATCATCATTATCGGGACACCATCATCATCACCACCATCACCATCAGCATCAGCATCATCATCATCATCATCATCATCAACATCGTCAACATCAGCATCATCATCATCATCATCATCATCATCATCATCATCATCATCATCATCATCGGGACACCATCACCATCATCACCATCATCATCAATTACATCATCATCAACCTCATCATCATCATCAACATCATCGACATCAGCATCAGCATCAGCATCAGCATCAGCATCAGCATCATCATCATCATCATCATCATCATCATCGGAGCACCGACGGGACACCGGCGGGACACCGGCGAGACACCGCGGCCCACCGGCCCCCGGAGAGGAATCACGTGGTCCGGCCGCGCCTCAGCTGGAGGCGGGACACCGGCGGGACACCGCGGGCCACCGGCCCCCGGAGAGGAAACATTTGGTCCGGCCGCGCCTCAGCTGGAGGAGACTTTCTTCTCTCCCGCCCGCGCAGCTTCTCCTCGCCCGCACGCACGGCACGCACGAACACGAAACCGAAAACGATTTCCCTGTAGGGGGGCTCTCCGTTCCACTTCGATCTCACCCCCTCACCTCCGATGTATCCATATCCATATCCATATCCATATCCATATCCATATCCATACCATACCTGGCGGTGGTTATCATTAAATCCACCCCGGATCTGGGCCCCAGGAGCCTCATCCGAAGCGCCCGACTCGGCCGGCCGCTTTCGCCGAGGTGCAGCCCGCCTCCGCAGGCTGGCGCGGACGCGCTCCGCCGCTGGCGGTGCGGCGCGCACCGCCGGCTCGCAGGGCGCCGGCGTGCCTGGCGGGGGGGACGGGACCCTAACCTTCCAGGATGGCTAAGGATTGGCACCAAGACCCCCAAACTAAGAGGACGACAAGGTGCCCATACCGCTACCCTCCCCTCGTTGTTCCCATTTTGGGCCTCCTCGGGGGCCCTCCTCGCCACCGCTGGGTTCGCCCCGAAATACTGGTCAGAACGCGACAGGACCTTGACGTCTAAATTCTTTCAGGCAGTCCAGACACATTCGTCCTAGTTTGCAAGACTTTCAAGAATAGAGAGAGTGTCGTTTTCAAAATGTGGCTCTCGCCTCAGCGCCGCGCACCTTCGTCTGAAAAATTCGCAAAAGCTTTGCGAATAGAGGGCGGTTCCGTTTCACTCTGTAGATCTCGCCTTAGCGCCGCGCGCTGTCCCTCTAAGAGTCTGCGACACTTTCAAACATTTTCATGACTAACACCTCAGAAACAATGTCTCGGCTCGATGTCAGACGACTTTCAAGGCACAACTTTTGTCGTGGTGTAAAGCGCCAAAACGGCGTTCTGGAACGATTCACGATGGTCAAGACGCAACAGCAACGGTGATTCGCGGCGTTGAAGTCCCAGGAATGGTTTTCTGGCACAGATCAAAATGTTCGAACGGTTCTCTTCCAACGGGGCATTTCCGTCAGTGAGTCTGAGAGCCTGTAGTAACCTATGAGAAGGGAACTTGCAGGGAGGGTTGATTCTAATATCGTTGCTGAGTCTTGGACTTGCACTGGTTCTCCTCCTCCTTCTCCTCCTCCTCCTCTTCCTCCTCACCCTCCTCCTCCTTCTCCTCCTCCTCCTCCTCATCATCATCATCATCATCACCATCCTCTTTCTCCTCCTCCTCCTCCTCCGCCTCCTCCCGGTCCTCATCCTCCGCCTCCTCCTCCTCTTCCTCCTCCTCCTCATCATCACCCTCCTCCCCATCATCCTCCTCATCTCTGACCCGCACCCTCTGTCGAGCTCACATGTCTGACACAACGATTCCACAAAGAGCGTTTGCGGTGCAAGCTAGCGAGAAAAGCCCGCGGCGCAAAGCGGCATCTCTGAAATAACTTCCGGAGAAGCTTCTGGGAACATCTAACATGCCCCATACAGGAGATGTTCCTGGAGAGGCTTACGGGAACATCTAGGCATGGACCTCGCAGAAACAACGCTGTTCCTCTGCAGGAAGAACAAAAATTGCACACTCGAAATATCACGCTGCAATTGCACGTGCTGGAGTTGCGATATCCACCCCATCGAGGGTTTTGATGGCGTTCCTCCCTCACCAGTCCTCTTCTCTGATGATCCCGAGCGATCCCTCCGCAACATTCCCCTGCTCCCTCTGCGCACGGGGCCGACAGACAAGGACGAAAAATAGCGCCCTGAAGGTTTCATTCTCTTGCGCAGGGTGTCTAGAGCTCCGACCAATTTATTCCGCGTCGCACCGCACCCCCTCCTGCCCCGCCCCCTCCTACCCCTCCCCAGCGTTCCCCAGTGGCCCAGTGGCACCTTCGCCCTGTGCCCCCTCCCGCCTACCATTTAATTCCGCGTCGCACCGCACCCGCCCCCCCTCCCCGCCCGCCTCCCACCCCTCCCCAGCCCCCCCCCCCTGCCCGCCCCGCCCCCTTCTACCACTCCCCAGCGTTCCTCAGTGGCCCAATAGAACCTCCGCCCAGTGCCCCCTCCGCCTCGGCCAATCTATCCCACGTCGCACCGCACCCGTCTCCTCCTATCACCAGCGCTCCCCAGAGGCTCAGTAGAACCTCCGCCCAGTGCCCCCTCCGCCCTGACCATTGTATTCCGCGTCGCACCGCGCGCTCCCCCCCCCCCCCCCTCCCTGCCCGCCCCCCTCGCAACTCTCCCCAGCGTGCTCCAACGGCCCAGTATAACTTCTGGCCCATGCCCCCTCCGCCCCGATCACTGTATTCCGCGTCGCACCGCGCGCCGCCCCCCCCCCCCCCTCCCTGCACCCCCCCTCCTCCTCTCCCAGCGTTCCCCAGAGGCCCAGTGGAACCTCCACAATTACTCAATATGAATACTACTCTCCTCCTTCCCCTGATGACGGGTTGGGAGTGTTCCCCCCCCCCCCCCCCCGCGTACTGTTTTTTAACACACAGGATTCCCCAGAGTTGGGTGTTCGCCTGCATTTGTTTGTCAAAATGCTGCTCTCGCTGAGGCGCCGGCCTCATTTTCGGGCCCCGCTCGTTCCGAATCGTGCTCCCGCTGCAACGCTGGCTTCATTTCCGTGCTTCCGCTCGTTCCGAATCGTGCTCCCGATGCAGCGCTGGCCTCATTTCCGCGCTTCCGCTCGTTCCGAATCGTTCTCCCGCTGCAGCGCTGGCGTCATTTCCCGTGCCATGCCACGGCATGTAATGCAATGCTAGGTTGCGTTCCGCTGCGCGATACCATGCCTTCAGCTGAAGCTGTGATATGCAATGCTTAAATGCGACGTCGCGCTATGCCATGCTACGCTTTCATATTCAACGCCATGCAATGCAATGTTATGTTCGGGGCCGCTGTGCGATGCCATGTTTTGCGTTGCAAAGCTTTGTGATGCAATTCTTGACTACGCCACGCCACGCCATGCTGTGACATACTACGCTTTGCGGTGCTCTTCTACGCCGTGCCATGCCGTGCTCTACAATGCATCGCGTACCCTTTCGGGATCTTGTCCTGCTCGACATCCGACTGTGCGAGTAGAGAGGGGATCTACGCCATGGTAAGGGATGGGAGGGAGGGGTAGGATGTCAGATATGACGCGAGCGTACCTAGCTTGGCCCAGTGCCCCCTCTCCCTCGGCCATTTTATTCCGCGTCGCACTGCGCCCCCCACCTCCGCCCCCCTCCCAACCCTCCCCAGCGTGCCTCAACGGCCCAGTGGAACTTCCGCCCAGTGCCCCCCCCCGCCCCGACCAGTTGATTCTGCGTCGCACCGCACCCGCCCCCCTCCCCGCTTCCTTCCCGCCCCTTCCCAGCCCCAGCAGTCCAGTGGAACCTCCGCCCAGTGCCACCTCGACCCTTCGCCCAGTGCCCCTTCCGCCCCGGCGCCTAGAGCTCCGACCACTTTATTGTGGCGTCACACCACCACCCCGCCCCGCTCCCCCCGCCCTTCCACCCACCCACCCACACCACCCACCACCACCACCAGTGTGACACCGCCCCCCGTCCAGCTCTCTCCACCCAGACCCCCTCCGCCCCAACCACTTCATACGCCAACCACCACCACCACCAGCGTGACACCGCCCCCCGTCCAGTGCCATGTCCACGCTGCCACCCTCCGCCCCGACTACCTTATACACCAACCACTCTCACCACAACCATCACCACCACCACCACCACCACCACCACCACCACCACCACCACGACCCCCACCCCCACCCCGACCTCCACTCCCAACCCCCACCCCCACCTCTCACCCCGCCCCCACCACCACCACCACCACAACCACCACCACCACCACCACCACCACCACCACACCAGCACCAGCACACCACCACCACCACCACCACCACCACCACCACCACACCACCACCACCACCACCACCACCACCACCACCACCACCACCACCACCACCACCACCACCACCACCACCCCCACCACCACCATCACCACGACCCCCACCACCACCGCCGCCACCACCACCACCACCACCACCACCACCACCACCACCACCACCACCACCACCACCACCACCACCACCAGCGCGACACCGTCCCACGTCCAAGGCCCTCCCCACCCTGGCCCCCTCCGCCCCGACCATTCAATTTCGGCGTCGCACCGCCCCCCGTCCAGCCACTCCACCCGTTCCCCCCTCCCCAGCCGCCCTCTGCATTCCGGCCCCCTCCGCCCCGACCAGTTTATGTCGGCGTCGCACCGCCCCCACCGCCCCACCCCTCCCGCGCCTCCACCCACCCACCCACACCAACCACCACCACCACCACCACCACCACCACCACCACCACCACCACCACCACCACCACCACCACCACCAGCGCGACACCCTCCACCCCGACCATTTTATTTCGGCGTCGCACGGCCCCCACCGTCCCGCCCCCATGATCGTTCTCCCCTCCTCGCCCGCCCAGTGCACCCCGCCCCCCCTCCGCCCCGACCATTTTACTTCCGCGTCGCACCGCCCCCGCCGCCCCGTTCCCCCGAGACTTCTCCGATTTCTCGTCCCCCCTCTCCCCCCCTGTCCTCCTCCTCATTCTCTTCTTCTTCGTCCTCCTCCTCCTCCTCCTCCTCCTACTCCTCCTCCTCTTCCTCCTCCTCCTCCTCCTCTTCCTCTTTCCCCCTCCGTTTTGTGCAAGAGCCATGGCACGCGTGCCACTTGTTGCTGGTGGTGTTGAAGATGACGATGGGAACGAAGATGAGTATGAACGACGGTGATGAGCTGCATCTGGTGTGATCTAGTTCAAATGGCACAGAATACAATGCACAGAGCCGCGCGCAATGCTTCACTGTCCGAAAGACGCCATCAATGTTGATTCCGCTGGCATGTGCCACGCTCTGTCGACACTGGCACAACGCTGACGAGCAATTGACCTCGACACTATGGAATGATGCTTCCACTTAGTCAACAAAAAACTGGTTCTAACCCCCGAATTTACGTAGGTCAGTACCGGGCTCGTCGTCCTGACCCACAACATATTACGTTGAATAGTTTGGAAGCAACTCCAGCTTCTGTTCAACCAGCAAGTGTAGCAAGCAACCACGCATGGGTAAGCCAGCTGCGGGAATGAAGTAAGTCCACCGACAGATTGACACGTGGTATTGCCAGGTATGCGTTGTAACATTTGAGAGAGCGTGATCCGCCGCCGCTTTACTGTGGAAAATTCCCCCCCCCTCTTCCTCCGGAATCGCCCCCCCCTCCGAAAATCCCCCCCCCTGCGGGACCCCCCCCCCGTCTCCCCGGCAAAACCCCACCACCACCACTAAGCCGAGCATCCAGAGGGACGCGTGGGCAGAAGAGCGCGCGATTGGCAACTCTTCGAAAAATGCGAAAAGTGAGACAGAGGAGGTAGAGGGAATTAGAGGACAAAACCAGGATGCCTCAGATGTGCTGCGCAGTCTTGTACACTTCGGTAGCCCACTGCTGCCTGGGTCGGCCGCGCCTCCGGTGCACCACCCACTTCTTAGGAGTACCATCGATATTACATAAGTATTAGCGTACCAAGGATGAAGAAGCGCTTGCTGCGATTTTGAGATACAACTTTTCTTGCCTTCCAAGCAGAATCTGGGAAAGAAATTTGGCGCCAGCTTTGTCCATGACGCCCGCGCTACTCACGCGCGACAGAAACGAGCGCGGTATGCCCAAGATGCGCCGCAGGCAACGGCAGTGAAACCCCGCCCTCCCCTAACCCCCCCCGGTTTTCCGGAAAGGGGCCCCCCCCCTCCGGAAAACCGGAGGGGGTCACTACCGGTTCGAACCCCTCCACCCCCCCCTCCAGAAAACCGGGGGGGGTCACTACCGGTTCGAACCCCCCCCCTCGAAAACTGGGGGGGGTCACTACCGGTTCGAACCCCCCCCCCTCGAAAACCCGGGGGGGTCACTACCCATTCGAACCCCCCCCCTCGCAAACCGGGGGGGTCACTACCGATTCGAACCCCTCCCCCCCCCACGCTCACCGCCAGCAAACGACTCCCGGGTCCCTACCACCGTCCGCACCACATCCCCCACTGCTGTCCCTAGCGCCACTGTCCTCACCGCCACTGTCCCCACTGTTCCCACCACCGTCCCCAGTCCCCACCAGTGCCCCCACCACTGCCGCACTGTCCCCACTGTCCCCACACTGTTCCCACCACGGTCCCACTCTCCCCACTTTCTCCACGGCCCCAACCAATGTCCCCACTGTCCCCACTGTCCCACTGTCCCACTGTCCCCGCCGCTGTCCCACTGAGCTGTCCCACTGTTCCCACCACTGTCCCCACCGCTGTCCCCACCACTGTCTCCAGTGTACCTCTGTCCCGTTATCCCACCACCGTCCTCGCCACCGCCCTCATCATTGTCCCAACCACCACTATACCCTCCACTGTCCCACTGTTTTCACCACATTCCGACTGTCCCCACACCACTGTCCGCACCACCACCGTCCCCACCACTGTCCCACTGCCCCCACTGTTCCCACCGTTGTCCCCGCTGTCCCCACCAGTGCCCCCGCCAGTGCCGCACTGTCCCCACTCTCCCCACCATTCTCCCACCACGGTCCCACTCTCCCCGCTTCCCCCACGGTCCCCACCACACCACTGTCCCACTGTCCCCATTGTACCCACCACTATCCCACTGTCCCCGCCGCTGTCCCACTGTGCTGTCCCACCGTCCCCACTGTCCCCATCACTGTCCCGCTGTCCTCACTGTCCCCACCACTTTCCCCACTGTACTACTGTCCAACCACTGTCCTCACCACCGCCTTCACCACTGTCCTCAAGACTACCGTCCCCACCACTGTCCCACTGTCCCCACCACTGTCCCACTGTCCCCTCACCACTGTCCCCACCACCACGTCCGCACCCTGTCCCACTGTCCCCGAACCACTGTCCCCACCACCACCGTTCCCACCACTGTCCAGCATCCCCACTAGTGTCCAACTGTTCCGAGGAGCGGGAATCGTTTGCCGTCGGCGAGGGGGGGGGTCGAACCAGTAGTGACCCCCCCCCTTTTCATGATGGAACTGGGGGGGGAGGGGTTCGAACAGGTAGTGACCCCCCCGGTTTTCGCGGAGGGGGGTCGAACCGGTAGTGTCCCCCCCCCCCTTTCATGATGGATTGGGGGGGGGGAGGGGTTCGAACCGGTAGTGACCCCCCGCCCGGTTTTCGTGGGGAAAGTGGGGAGAGTGGGACCGTGGTGGGACAATTGTGGGGAGAGTGGGGACAGTGAGACACTGGCGGGGGCACTGGTGGGGACAGCGGGGACAATGGTGGGAACAGTGGGGGCAGCGGGACAATGGTGGGACAGTGGTGTGGGGACAGTCGGAATGTGGTGAAAACAATGGGACAGTGGAGGGTCTAGTGGTGGTTGGGACAATGGTGAGGGCGGTGGCGAGGACGACGGTGGGATAACGGGACAGAGGTACACTGGAGACAGTGGTGGGGACAGCGGGGACAGTGGTGGGAACAGTGGGACAGCTCAGTGGGACAGCGGCGGGGACAGTGGGACAGTGGGGACAGTGGGGCCGTGGAGAAAGTGGGGAGAGTGGGACCGTGGTGGGAACAGTGGTGGGGACAGTGGGGACAGTGCGGCAGTGGTGGGGGCACTGGTGGGGACAGTGGGGACGGTGGTGGAAACAGTGGGGACAGTGGTGGTGAGGACAGTGGTGCTAGGGACAGCAATGGGGGATGTGGTGTGGACGGTGGTAGGGACCCGGGAGTCGTTTGCTGGCGGTGAGCGCGGAGGGGGGAGGGGTTCGAACGGGTAGTGACCCCCCCGGGTTTTCGAGGGGGGGTGTTCGAACCGGTAGTGTCCCCCCCCCCCCCTCTCAAGATGGATTGGGGGGGGAAAAGGTTCGAACCGGTAGTGACCCCCCCCTGGTTTTCGGGGGGGGGGGGGGGAACGGGTTGGGACCCCCCAGTGACCCCTTTCCGCCAGCAGCGGTAGAACACGCTCTTTCTAATACTTTGTTTTTCCACCCCCCTGAGCAGCCCAATTGCGAAATGTTACTTGAGCCCAGATTTCTCAGCAAAGCAAGGCCCACTGGGTAGTCAAATTTGAATACCCTGATCTGCTGCCTGTAGCGGAGCCTAGACTACAAATGATTTTACTGAGGGAAACGCCGGACTGGGCGAAAAACTGCTTCAACAGTTGTAACGCCGGCTGCGGCGCACTGGCCCCATGACATTTGAAGCACCCCATGGCGCTGTGTGCACCCCCACACGGTCCAACCGACCATTCATATAAAAAGGCATCACGCAACGACAAAGGTAAGGACAAGGCACACCGCAACAAAAAAACAAGCAACCCGTACGGCTACGCGGCTGATAGAAAATATGCCCGGATTTCTATCGCGCGGGAGGCGGGAGCAAGAAGGCGAGCGGAAGAAGGATGGGGGAAAACAGGCAAGCCGGCTGGGCAGTATATGCTAGCATGGGCGCAAGCACTCACCAATATTGAGAACTACATAGCTATATGGATGGGGCACGGCCGTGCCCCGCAGCAACAGAGGGCCGAGTCCAAGCGGCGAGCGGACGAGCCCCCGGGCGGCAAGAGCGGCCCGTGGGGTCGGTCGACCGCGGCCGAGAGCTGAGCCAACACACGCTGCACATGCACAGAATTGAAGGGAGAGGCGAGGCAAACGAGGAGGAAGAAAGAAATACTGAAGAAAACGCGAGGGCGCTCAGGAAGCCCTCAGGACACGCTCAGGAGATGGAGATCACGACCAGATCCTCGCCCTCGTCCTCTGGAACCCTGACCTCCTCTTCTGGATCCCCGTCCTCCAACTCAGGATCCTCGCCCTCGCCCACTAGATCCACGCCCCCGTCCTCTGGATTCTCGTCTTCGTCCTCTGGGTCTGCGACGTCCTCTCCCAGATCCCCGAACGTGCTACTCCCCGCCCTATCGCCGTACATTGCCATGATCACGGTCGTCACGCTGACGGATGTGCCAGTCGTAATGCGGCAGCTCCTGGTTCACAGTCGGGATGCGGTTGCGTGGCTCCAGACTGGGAGTCGCTGAGCCGATCGGCGCAGGAGTGGGCGAGCTGGAGGGCGCGGAAGTCAGTGAGCTGGTCGATGCGGACTCTGCTCCTATGCTGCTGCGTTTTGGACCATGTCATTCTCTTCTGCTGTTGCGTTTGCGGTGTGGGCATCCAAAGATGTCAAGGACAGCGCCTCGGGGCCTCCACCGTCCCTTGAAACCTCCTCCCCTGCTCAATTCGAACCGGTGTGTCATAGTGTCCGTTGGCTTTGGGATCAGAGTGTCCCAACTGTCTTTCCTGCAACCAGCTGATTCGCAGGGTGCGAAAGGCAGAAGTTCAAAAACAACGCGTTCGGGATTGAATGTCTAACGCCGTGCAACTGCATTGACGCTTGGCGTGGTGGTCAAAGTGCGTAAGGAACCCGTGGTTTATACTGAGGCGGCGGCGGATACTGGCTGAGAAACGGCTGAACGTTTGGTAGGATTGGTTGGAGAATCAAGCTTTTAGATGGTGTGCACCATGTAGACGGTTGTGCCGAACATTGCGGCGTCTCTTACTGGCAATGCGTGCGTGTCCACCGCTGTGCAAATATTATTTGAGAAGTTCTGTGGAACCCTGCGAGCGTAAGATGTGAACTCTACGGTCTTGGAGTCTGCACATTGTGGATCGACTATCTTCGAAATCACTCCCATGATGTATGCCGTCGCAAGGTCGCCACAAGACATATCGTTGATGAGAACATGGCCGCCCATGATCAGAAAAGCGTAATGGGATGTCGCGGCTGCCCGCGGAAGGCGGACGGGCTGCGCGCGTAGCAGCCGCCCGAGAGTCGCCAGAATGCCGCCCTCTGCGGCGGAAGGTGGTTCGGGCAGGCGGCTCCTCCTCCTCCTCCTCCTCCTCCTCCTCCTACTCCTCCTCCTCCATCACCGCTTCGACTCGGGGCCCGTCGTGCGCTGGCGCGGCCATCGGGCGAGAGCGCCCGGCGCTCCTCCCGTGCTCGCTCCACGGCAGGCGAGGCACGGCCAATAGGGAGCCCACAAAGGACGTACGCGCCCAACCATGTACATGAACACGGCCTCTCGATCCGCGAGACCGTCCGCGTGATACGAACATTCGCGCAACGCATACTCTCGAAACCAACGTGGATTCATGTACGTGTACGTCCTTCTGTCGCTCCTGAGCCAAGCAGCCCTCGCGGCGCCCGGCCTCTGCGGTCGGGCGCGCACCGCGCCGCCGCGCCCGCGGGGCGAACCGCCGCTTCTGGTTCGAGCCGTGGTGGGCCAGGGCCTCGCCGCATCGCAGAGGTCGGGGGTCTGCTGGCCTGGGTCCAGGGTCAATCCAGACCCGGGGCAGTCGGGCTTCTTGCAGGATCCTGAAAGATCCTGCAGGATCCTGCGCGCTAGCCTGGGCCAGTGCGCCCCTAGATCTGGAGGGTCCTACAAAATCCGGCGCTCTGGCTGACCCGTTTTTATTGACCCCCCTCTTGCCCTCTAGCCCCGAAGAGGGGGCACCGCAAGCGGGCCGGCACGCACGGGAAGCATCGCACAGAGATGTGGAGGCCTGGAACTTGGCACCAGGACCTGCACAGGGGTGCTGCCTCCCA
The DNA here is from genome assembly GCA_963575745.1 of Prorocentrum cordatum. NCBI lineage: Eukaryota > Dinophyceae > Prorocentrales > Prorocentraceae > Prorocentrum > Prorocentrum cordatum. Next base: position 221,728 of record CAUYUJ010014253.1, on the reverse strand, counting down.
GGGGGAAGGCGATCGGGCGTGGTACGGCCCAGGCCCCGAGGAGGGCGCTGCAGGCGCACCTCTCTGCCAGAGGCTGGCGGCCCCCAGGGCAGCGGCGGACGCGTGCTGCCGCGCAGTCGCCGTTGACGCGCCGCCGTCGTTGCTGGCGGCGCGGGCTCGGCGCGGGCAAGAGGCAAAGCCATACGCCCCAGGGCGCGTCGGCGGCGAATGCAGCACTCCGCTTACACAGGCGCGAACGGCGTGCGGATGTAAATGCTTTGCCCACTCCCGTGATCCCCCAATTTTCTGGACAAACTTGTCTGTCACAGGCGGCACCAATCCGGGCGGCGCGCAGAGCTTGGCTGGCAGCGGCTCGGGCGTGGCTGCCGAGAGGCCCCCGCGTCGCGCGGATTTCTGAGGCGCGGGGCCCGGCGGCAGCGCTGTTGGCGGCGGCTGGCGGCGGTGGGTGCGGAGTGCCAGTGACAAGAGGCAAGAGGATGCGAGTTCTATCGCTCTTCTGCCACCCTGATGTTTCGCAGTCCTTTTTCGCAGGAGGTTGTTCTCCACTGCGTCTCTCACGCATCTACTTTGCAATTTGATGCAACGCTCCGTTACCACTGGCCTTAGCGACGGTGGATTGCAAGCACAGTCCCCGGGGTAATGTACGTAGCAGGCTGCGTTGAAACATCCGGAGACCCCATGGCAAGATCGAGGCAGCTACCGACACCACTGGTCCGCGGCGGCATGGCCAGGATGGTTTCGCGACAAGCAGCTTCACGACAAGGAAGAGACAGATTCACGACAAGCAAGCCCACGTTCGGCGCCCACATTCGCCGCCCACTTTCGCCGCCCACTTTCGGCGCCCACTTTCGCCGCCCACTTTCGCCGCCCATTTTCGGCGCCCACTTTCGCCGCCCACTTTCGGCGCCCACTTTCGGCGCCCACTTTCGGCGCCCACTTTCGCCGCCCACTTTCGGCGCCCACTTTCGGCGCCCACTTTCACCGCCCACTTTCGCCGCTCACTTTCGGCGCCCACTTTCGCCGCCCACTTTCGCCGCCCACTTTCGGCGCCCACTTTCGGCGCCCACTTTCGGCGCCCACTTTCGGCGCCCACTTTCGGCGCCCACTTTCGGCGCCCACTTTCGGCGCCCACTTTCGCGCCCACTTTCGGCGCCCACTTTCGGCGCCCACTTTCGGCGCCCACTTTCGTTGCGCCCACTTTCGGCGCCCACTTTCGGCGCCCACTTTCGCCGCCCACTTTCGGCGCCCACTTTCGCCCCACTTTCGCCCCACTTTCGGCGCCCACTTTCGCGCCCACTTTTTTCGGCGCCGCCCACTTTCGCCGCCCACTTTCGCCGCCCACTTTCGGCGCCCACTTTCGCCGCCCACTTTCGCCGCCCACTTTCGGCGCCCACTTTCGCCGCCCACTTTCGCCGCCCACTTTCGCCGCCCACTTTCGCCGCCCACTTTCGCCGCCCACTTTCGGCGCCCACTTTCGCCGCCCACTTTCGGCGCCCACTTTCGCCGCCCACTTTCGCCGCCCACTTTCGCCGCCCACTTTCGCCGCGGCGCCCACTTTCGGCACACACTTTCCCCGCCCTTTCGCCGCCCACTTTCGCCGCCCACTTTCGGCGCCCACTTTCGGCGCCCACTTTCGCCGCCCACTTTCGCCGCCCACTTTCGGCGGCGCCCGTGGGCGGCGAAAGTGGGCGGCGAAAGTGGCGCGAAAGTGGGCGGCGAAAGTGGGCGGCGAAAGTGGCCGAAAGTGGGCGGCGAAAAAGTGGGCGCCGAAAGTGGGCGCCGAAAGTGGCGCCGCGCGCGAAAGTGGCGCGAAAGTGGGCGCCGAAAGTGGGCGGCGAAAGTGGGCGGCGAAAGTGGGCGGCGAAAAAGTGGGCGGCGAAAGTGGGCGGCGAAAGTGGGCGGCGAAAGTGGGCGGCGAAAGTGGGCGCCGAAAATGGGCGCCGAAAATGGGCGGCGAAAGTGGGCGCCGAAAGTGGGCGGCGAAAGTGGGCGGCGAAAGTCGGCGCCGAAAGTGGTCGCCGAAAGTGGGCGCCGAAAGTGGGCGGCGAAAGTGGGCGCCGAAAATGCTTGTCGTGAATAAGACATGCCTTGTCGTGTTTCAGTTTTCTCTTTACGTGTTTCGGTTTTCCTAGTCGTGAGAACACCCGAGCTTTCGCGGCGGCCCGGATGGTACCGCGCATGGCTGGGCGCATGGGTGGGAATCCGCAGCCCTGCCAGACCCCCCCATTCAACGTTGCGGCGGGGCTCCCACGCAGCACCCCTGGGGATGGCTTCCTGCTCATTCAGAATATCAGCCTGGATGCCTGCGGAGCGCAAACTGCGTGGCAAAACCGCCAGCCCGCCCCCACTGACAGAACCAACGCACGCGACCCTACGCTGTAAAGCTAGATGCCCGATGCATGCATGTCTAAGATAACACGTGAAAAAAACGGGATCCGTCGCTAAGCCACCTGCCCTAATCCGCGTGTCCATGTCCTTGATCCTCCTGCACCTCCTCCTCCCCCTCCCAGTCCCCCTCCCGGTCCCCCTCCTGGTCCCCCTCCCCCTCCTCCGTAAGGGGAAATCTGGGCCTATTTGGAAACAATTTTAGTGGTGTGTGTGTTAATATGTTGGAAGATGTTTGACGATTCGGTTTGTGTATATTCATGTCTTCATGTGTTGTTTCCTTCTCATCTTCTTCGCCGTCCAAAAGGATTCGAATCTGAATATACACCATAGAAATCCGACTGAAAAGCTGCACAACCAGATATTATGTGTAGCCCACACAATAAGAAACATGTTGCAAATCGCCCACAACATGATCTCCTTTGAAAGGGGGCAAGCCGACCAGAACAAATGTTGGACCCTCCGGAAGAAGAACCAAACAAAAACGAAAAAAGAAAACAATCGCCCCCTCCATTTTCAATTTTTCCCATCCATCCTGTGGTGTTGGGTCTTCGTTTTTCTAAGACAACGCCCCGCGTTCCCGCCTCCTTCCTTCCTCCCCCTCCTCCCTTGTCCCCCTCCTTGCCTTTGCTCTCCGCGTGTGCATCATTTCGGCACACCCTTCACGAGGATCGTGGCCCCGGTGGGAGCTCCACCAGAGGCCCCAGCGGCAGGGGCAGCATGCGCCCCCCGCCCATTTCGGCACACCCCTCACGAGGATCGTGGCCCCATAGGGAGCTCCACCGAAAGGCCCAGCGGCAGGGTCCGCATGCGTCGCCCCGCCCATTTCGGCACGCCCCTCACGAGGATCGTGGCCCTACAGGGAGCTCCACCGAAGGCCCCCGCGGCAGGGTCCGCATGCGTCCCCCCGCCCATATCGGCACACCTCTCATGAGGATCGTGGCCTCATAGCCTATTTCGGCGCACACCCCACATGGATCGCGGCCCCATAGGAGCCCCACAGAAGGCCCCAGCGGCAGGGTCCGCATGCGCCCCCCCCGCCCATTTCGGCACACCCCTCACGAGGATCGTGGCCCCATAGGGAGGCCCACCGAAGGCCTCAGCGGCAGGGTCCGCATGCGTCCCCCCGCCGATGCCGGCACGCCCCTCACGAGGATCGTGGCCCTACAGGGAGCTCCACCGAAGGTCCCAGCGGCAGGGTCAGCATGCGTCCCCCCGCCCATTTCCCACGAGGATCGTGGCCCAATAGGGAGCTCCACCAGAGGCCCCAGCGGCAGGGTCTGCATGCGTCCCCCAGCTCATTTCGGCACACCCCTCACGAGGATCTTGGCCCATAGTGAGCCCCACCGAAGGCCCTTGCGGCAGGGTCCGCGTGCGTCCCCCCGCCCATGCCGGCACACCTTTCATGAGGATCGTGGCCCCATAGGGAGCCCCACCGAAGGCCCCAGTGGCAGGGTCCGCATGCGTCGCCCCGCCCATTTCGGCACGCCCCTCACGAGGATCGTGGCCCTACAGGGAGCTCCACCGAAGGCCCCCGCGGCAGGGTCCGCATGCGCCCCCCCGCCCATTTCGACGCACCCCTCACGAGGGTCGTGGCCCCGTAGGGAGCTCCACCAAGAGCGGTACCCATAACGCGGCGCTCACAAGTGCATATGTTTGGGTCCGTCGCCAATCTTTTTTTCGGGGACGGGGCGGGGGGGAAACAACATATGGAGGGGGCGATGGCTTTCTATTTACATCTACACAATAGAAACCGACTTGTAAATCGCCCACACAAGAAATCTCAGTGAACGGCCGAACATAAGGATTCAATGTGTAATCCACACAATAGAAATGTTGTTGTTAATTCGAAACAGACTTAATTCCGATTGAGTAACGGCGCAAACAGATCCTTATTGAAATCTACATAAGAAAACATATGCAAGTTGCCCGCAAAAAGAATGCCGTTGAATGAAGGCCTGACAAAGTTTTGGATCTTCGGGAGAAAACCCACCGTCCATGTTTTGTGTTTCTGGTGCGGGGCGGGCGCGAAAAAAATATATGAAAATGCAGGGGGCGACGGTTGTTCGTTTTTCCTAACAATCCTGTGGTGTTGGGTCCTCGTTTTGAAGAGACGGTCCCCGCGTTCCTCCTCCCTCCTTCCTTCCTCCCCCTCCCCCTCCTCCTTCCTCCCCCCCTCCCTGCGTTTCACCCACCCAGTACAACATTTCGTGGCCCCATAGGGAGCTCCACCGAAGGCCCCAGTTGCATTGCGCCGCGCGAGCCTGGGGCACAGCAAAAAAAAGGGCCCCAGTGGCAGGGTTCGCATGGCGGCCTCGGGCCATTTCGGCACGCCCCTCACGAGGATCGTGGCCCCGTGGGGAGCTCCACCGACGGCGCCAGTGGCAGGGTTCGCATGGCGGCCTCGGGCCATTTCGGCACACCCCTCACTAGGATCGTGGCCCCAGAGGGAGCTCCACCGAAGGCCCCAGTGGCAGGGTTTGCATGGCGGCATCGGGCCATTGCGGCACGCCCCTCGAAAGGATCGTAGCCTCATGAGAGCTCAATCGAAGGCGCCAGTGGCAGGGTTCGCATGGCAGCCTCGGGTCATTTCGGCACACCCCTCACGAGGATCGTGGCCCCATAGGGAGCTCCACCGAAGGCGCCAATGTCAAGGTTCGCATGGCGGCCCCGCCCCGCTTCGGCACACCCCTCACGAGGATCGCGGCCCCATAGGCAGCTCCACCGAAGGCGCCAGTGGCAGGGTTCGCATGGCGGCCATTTCGGCGCACCCCATTAAGAGGATAGTGGCCCCGTGGGGAGCTCCACCGAGGGTGCCAGTGACAGGGTTCGCATGGCGGCCCCACACCATTTCGGCGCACACCTCGCGGGGATCGTGGCCCTATAGGGAGCTCCACCGAGGGCGCCAATGGTAGGGTTCGCATGGCGGCCCCGCCCCTTTTCGCGACGCCGCTCACACGGTTCGTGGCCGCGGGTCGCGCAAGCGAAGATGGTTTTCGCAATTGCGGTATTCACAACTGCATATGGTTGGGTCATTCGCCAGGCTAGTTGTTTTGTTCCCAACCACCCTGCGGTGTTGGGCCCCCGTTTTGAAGAAACGGTCCCCGCGTTCCTCTCTCCTCCTTCTCCTCCTCCTCCTCATCCTCCTCCTCCTTCTCCTCCGCCTCCTCCTCCTCCTCCTCCATCCTTCGCCCATGCCCTCCGCATGGCTTTGGTTCGGCACGCCCCTCACACGCTTCGTGGCCCCAACTGGAACCCACCGAAGGCCCCACCACACCCATTTCGGCACCACCGCATGGCACCCATTTCGGCACACCCCTCACACGCTTCGTGGCCCCATAGGGAGCTCCACCGAAGGCCCCAATGGCTGCGCTCGCATGACACCACCGCACCCATTTCGGCGCACCCCTCACACGCTTCGTGGCCTCATAGGGAGCTCCACCGAAGGCCACAATGGCTGCACCCGCATGGCACCACCGCACCTGTGTCGGCACACCCGTCACACGCTTCGTGGCCCCACGGGGAGCCCCACCGAAGGCCACAATGGCTGTGCTCACATGACCACACCGCACCCATGTCGGCACACCCGTCATTCAGTTTGTGGCCCCACAGGGAGCTCCACCGAAGGCCCCAATGGCTGCGCTCGCATGACGCCACCGCGCCCATTTCGGCACACCCCTCACACGCTTCGTGGCCCCATGGGGAGCTCCACCGGTGGCCCCAGTGGCTATGTTCACATGACGACACCGCACCCATGTCGGCACACCCGTCACACATTTTGTGGCCCCACAGGGCGCTCCACCGAAGGCCCCAGTGGCTGCGCTCGCGTGTCACCACCGCACACATTTCGGCACACCCCTCACATGTTTCGTGGCCCCATGGGGAGCTCCACCGAAGGCCTCAGTGGCTGTGCTCACAGGACACCGCCGCGCCCATGCTGGCAGACTCCTCACACTTTTCGCGCCCTATAAGGAGCTCCACCGAAGACGACACCAACAACTGCGTTACTCACAACTGCATATGGTTGGGTCCTTTGCCAGGATGTTTCCCAACCATCCTGCGGTGTTGGGTCCTCGTGTTGAAAAGACAACGCCCCGCGTTCCCGTCTCCTTCCTTCCTCCCCTTCCTCCCTTGTCCCTCTCCTTGCCTGTGCTCTCCACACATCCATCATTTCGGCGCACCCCCCACACGGTCCGCATGCGCCCCCCCTCCCATTTCGGCACACCCCTCACTCTGATCGCGGCCCCATAGGGAACTCCTCCGAAGGCCCCAGCGGCAAGGCCCGCACGCGGCCCCCTGCCCATTTCGGCACACCCCTCACGAGGATCGTGGCCCCATAGGGAACTCCACCGACGGCCCCAGCGGCAGGGTTCGCATGCGTCCCCCAGCTCATTCCGGCACACCCCTCACGAGGATCGTGGCCACACAGCAAGCTCCACCGAAGACCCCAGCGGCAGGGTCAGCATGCGCCCCCCCGCCCATTTCGGCACACCCCTCGCAAGGATCGTGGCCCCATAGGGAGCTCCACCGAAGGCCCCATCGGCAGGGTCAGCGCGCGTCCCCCAACTCATGTTGGCACACCCCTCACGAGGACCGTGGCTCCATAGGGAGCTCCGCAGGGTCCGCACGCGCCCACCCCCCGCAGATTTCGGCACACCCCTCACGAGGGTCGTGGCCCCGTAGGGAGCTCCTCGAGAGCGGTACCCACAATCCGGCACTCACGAGTGCATATGGTTGGGTTCTTCGCCAGAATAATTTTCCCGGAGGGCCCAACACTTTATCTGACCACCTTTTCAAAGGAAATCATTTTGTGAGCGATGTACAAAAATATTCCTATGTATAGAAAATATAAAATTAGTGTGTTCGGCTTTCCAATCGGATGCCTGTTGTGGGCGATGTACAACTTGATTCTCATTGCGCGGATTGCACATGGAATCTTTTCTGTGCGGTTTTTCAATAGGGTTCCTCTCGTAGGCGATGTACACTTAGATTTCTAACGCGTGGATCGCACATGGAAAACCTTTCGCGCGAGTTTGCAGTAGGGCTCCTTTTTGCTGGGGATTTGCACATGGACTTCTATTGCGCGAATTCCAAATAGAACGCGTTTGTGCGACTTTCCAATCGGGTTCCTGTCGCGGGGGATTTGCCCATTGAATTCTACTGCGCGGAATCATCTCCATCTCTTCAAACAATTGGATTGCAAGTGGTTTGGCCTTTAATCAGATTTCTAAAAGTAGATCGCGCCCGTCCCTTATCGAACCCCGTGGACGATGGATCCACCCCTAATGGAATTCGATGAGAAAGTAGCTCCGTTCCCAATATAATCCGAATAGAAGTGGACTACATCTGGTAATATTAGATCCCAGGTGTTCCCATCGATATGGAATCCTGTTGGAGGTTGATCCATATTCAATTGGATTGTGTTGGAATTGCATCCACATTGCATGAAAGTTCAATCACCCGCGACCCCGTCCTTAACAAGCTCCCAATAGAGGTGGGCCCACCCCTCACGGGATTATGTTGGAGCCGTGTCTCTCATTGATCGGGTTGCATTACATCGTGCGTCTCCGTAACAGGATGCTGTTAGAGGTAGACCCACCCCTAATCGGATTCCATGAGCAATATATCCATCCCTGATAAGACGATAGTAGATGTGGCAGCGCATGGCTTAGAAGGTTACCGATGAGCTGGCAGAACTTAGCAAGGCTAGCAAGTGTTAGCAAATACTGGCAAGTCTCAACACGGCATATCAGAGGCTAGCAGAGCCTAGAAAGGCTTGGCCGGGCTTATCAAGGCTTCGCTGGGCTTGGCAGGCGGCTAGCAGAACTTATCAAGGCTTAGCAGAGGGCCAGCAAGGCTTAGCCGCGCTTGGCAGTGTTTGGCCAAGCGCGGCTAGACCTAGCAGAGCCTAGCAAGGGCCAGCAGGGCATAGCACGGCATCGCAGTGGCTAGTAAGGCTCAGCGGGGCAAGGCGTAGCAGCGATTAGCTGGGGCTTAGAAGGGCTTAAGTGCGTTTGTATTAGAAGTGGCCCCACCTCCCATAAGATTCAAATAGAAGCGTACCCACATCTAATACGATGATATTCCAGGTGCTTCCGTCCTTCATGGGATTCTATTGGAGGTGGATCCACCTCCCACGAAATTATATTCGAAATGAAGCCACACGGCATGCAATTCAAATACCCGTGACCCCGTTCATGGCAGGACCCCAGTAGAGATGGACCCACCTCTCAAGGAACTCTAATAGAGCTGAGTCCTTCCTTGTTCTGAGTGTAGTACACAACGTTTCATCCTCACTCATGTTCCGTTATAAGTGGATCCACCTCTACTGGGAGTTCATTACCAGTTGGTTCACCCCTGATCTGATTGTATGTGATGTGGCCCCGCATGGCTTAGCAATCATCGCATGGCTTAGCAGGTTATCGAGGTGCTGGCAGAACTTAGCAAGGCTAGCAGGTGTTAGCAAACATTGGCAGGTCCCAGCAGTGCATACCAAGAGCTCGCAGGGCTTGGTCGAGCCTATCAGGGCTTAGCTGGGCTTGGCGGGTGGCTAGCAGAACTGACCAGGGCTTAGCAGAGGGCCACAGTGCTTAGCAGTGCCTAGCAAGGTTCGGCTAGGCTTAGCAGAGCCTAGCAGGGGCCAGCAGGGCTCAGTACGGCATCGCAGTGGCTAGGCACAAGTGGCCCCAGGGATCATGGATTCTACTAGATGCGATTCCACTTCCAATAGGATTCAAAGGGGATCCATCCTCCTCTAATACTTGATCGGTGTCCATTGGGGTGGGGCCCGCTTCTAATGGGATTATAATACATGTGGGCCCACCTTTAATGGATGTTCATGTGTACACGCGGCTCCCTCCTTAACAGGGTTCCTGTAGAGGCGGACCCGCCGCTGGCAGGATTCTAATGCATGCGAGCCCTTCATTGATCGCATGTTGCTTTAAGGACGGCTGTATCATTACTAAGATTATGTTAGGAGTTGGCCCACCTCTAAAAGGATTGTATTGGAGATGGGCCTTCCCGAATCGGAGTACATTAGAAGTGTCTCCATCCCTGATCTGATTCTACGCAGGTGACCCCAACCCTGCTGGAGTCCTGGTAGAGGTGAGGCCGTTCCTAATATTGATACAAATGGCTCTTTCCCTGATCGGATGTCAGCCGAAACGGCGTCATACCTAATACGTCTATACTAAAAGTGGGTCCATCCCTATTAGTACGGTGTCAGAGGTTCTCCACTCAATCCCCCAAAGGATTGTATTAAAAGGTCAGCATCACCAATGGGACTATTTTAGGGGCGGCTCCATCCCGAATAGGATACTAGAGGTTGCCCCATCCCGTGTAGGATTCAATCAGGGGTGGATCCATCCCCCAGGTGGCCCCATCCTTGATAGGATTATGTGAAAGGTCGCTTCATCTCTTATATGATTATGTTAGAAGTGTATGAAGCCCACATTTGGACTAACATGCATGTGAACACATATTGTCGAGATGGGTTACTCCCTGATGGGACTCTAGTAGAGGTGGCCCCATTCCTCAAAAGAACCAAAAAGAAAGGGAGAGAGAGAGAGAGCGGTAAACAAAGAAATAAAGAAAGAAAGCAATAAAGAGAAAGACACATATACACACATATATATAGAGAGAGAGAGAGAGAAATAAATAAAGATAAAGAAACACACTATCCTGGCGAAAGACCCAACCATGCGCAACTGTGAATACCGTGTTGTGGGTACCGTCTTCGGTGGAGCTCCCTGTGGGGCCACGGACCGTGTGAATGGTGTGCCTAAATGGGCGTCGGGCGCATGCGGACCCTGCCTCTGGAGCCTTCGGTGAAGCTCAGTGTGGGGCCACGGACCGTGTCAGGGGTGGGCCGAAATGGGTGGTGGCCCCCGCATGCGGACCCTGCCACTGGAGCCTTCGGTGGAGCTCCCTGTGCGGCCACAAACCGTGTGAATGGTGTGCCTAAATGGGCGCCGGGCGCATGCGGACCCTGCCACTGGGGCCTTCGGTGAAGCTCCGTGTAGGGCCACGAACCGTGTGAGGGGTGCGCCGAAATGGGCGGCGTTGACGCATGCAGACCCTGCCACTGGAGCCTTCGGTGGAGCTCCCTGTGGGGCTACGAGCCGTGTGAGGGGTGTGCCGAAATGGGTGGTGGTCCTCGCATGCGGACCCTGCCCCTGGGGCCTTCGGTGGAGCGCCTGGTGGTGCCATGGCCCATGTGAGGGGTGTACCAACATGGGCGGCGGTCCCCGCATGCGGACCCTGACACAGGGGCCTTCGGTGGAATTCCCTGTGAAGCCACGAACTGCGCGAGGGGTGTGCCGAAATGGGTGGCGGCCCCCGCATGCGGACCCTGCCACTGGAGCCTTCGGTGGAGCTCCCTGTGGGGCTACGAGCCGTGTGAGTGGTGTGCCGAAATGGGTGGTGGTCCTCGCATGCGGACCCTGCCCCTGGGGCCTTCGGTGGAGCGCCTGGTGGTGCCATGGCCCATGTGAGGGGTGTACCAACATGGGCGGCGGTCCCCGCATGCGGACCCTGACACAGGGGCCTTCGGTGGAATTCCCTGTGAAGCCACGAACTGCGCGAGGGGTGTGCCGAAATGGGTGGCGGCCCCCGCATGCGGACCCTGCCACTGGGGCCTTCGGTGGAAGTACCTGTGGGGCTACGAAACGTGTGAAGGGTGTGCCTAAATTGGTGGTGGTCCCCGCATGCGGACCCTGCCACTGGGGCCTTCGGTGGAGCTCCCTGTGAGGCTACGAACCGTGTGAGAGGTGTGCCTAAATTGGTGGTGGTCCCCGCATGCGGACCCTGCCACTGGGGCCTTCGGTGGAGCGCCTGTGGTGCAACGAACAATGTGAGGGGTGTACCAAAATGAGCGGCGGCGGTCCCCGCATGCGGACCCTGCCACTGGGGCCTTCGGTGGAGCTCCCTGTGGGGCCACGAGCCGTGTGAGGGGTGTGCCACAATGGGTGGCGGTCCCCGCATGCGGACCCTGCCACTGGGGCCTTCGGTGGAGCTCCCGGTGGGGCCACGAACCGTGTGAGAGGTGCGTGTGAGGGGGCAGGGATGGGAGGACGGGGAGTGGGGCAGCGGGAGGTGGGGGACAGTGGGAGGAGGTGAGGCGCGGGGCGCTGTCTCTTCAAAATGAGGACCCAACACCACAGGATGGTTGGGAAATCCAAACATGAAGGAATGAAGAGAGAGGGAGAGAGAGAGAGAGAGAAACGCAGAGAGAGAGAGAGAGAGAGCGAGGGAAAGCTCCCACATAGTCCCTTTTTTCCCTTCCACCCATAAGGGGGGAGTCCTCCTCCTCCTCTTCCTCGTCCTCCACCTCGTCCTCCTCCTCCTCCTCCTCCTCGTCTTTTCCTCCTTTTCCTTATAAATAACTTCTCCCTGTCGCACCCCGAGGCCGGTTGTTCGGGCGGGTCGGGCGTTTCGCCTGAGACTTCCTCACCACTGATGACCCTGAAGCTTAAACATTGACAACCGTTTCACAAATGGAGGGCGGGTCGGTTTCAAAATGTGGTTTGCACCTTAGAGCCGCGCACATTCGTTTTTAAAAACTGCAAGAGCTTCACGGAGTGAGGGCGGGTGGCTTTCAAAATGTGGCTCTCGTTTTAGCGCCGCGCACACATCCGTTTTTTATCGCAGAAGGCTTCACGGATTGAGGGCGGGTCGTTTTCAAAATGTGGTTTTCGCCCTAGCGCCGCGCACATTTATTCGAACAAGTTGCAAGGGTTTCACGGATGTACGGCGGGTCGTTTCCAACATGCGGCTCTCGCCTTAGCGCCGCGCACATGCATTCTAAAAATGTAAAAAGTTTCACCTGTTGAGGGTGGCTTCTTTTCAAAAAGTGGCTCTCGGATTAGCGCCGCGCGTTTGCTTACAGCATTTGCAAGAGTTCCACGGATTCCCATGGTCAGCGTGCCAGAAATTATGTGTTGGAAGGATTCTGGATTATGAGGGCGCAACGGGTACGTTGATTCGTGGCGTCGAAGTCCCAGGAAGAACGTTCTGGCACGACTCAGGATCGTCAAGACGCAACAGTCAGGTTGATCCGTGGCGTTGGAAACCCGGCAACAATGTGTTGGCATGCGTCAGGGTCTTCAAACGGTTGTCTTCCAACGACGCAGTTCCCCAAGTGGAAACGAACCATTGTAGGGACCTGTGAAGATGGAGCTTAGAGGGATGGTGTACTCCAACATCGTTGATAGCTCTTGGGTTTACACTGGTCCTCCTTCTCCTCCTCCTGCCCCTCCTCCCCCTCCCCCTTCTCCTGTTCCTTTTCCTCTTCCTCCTCCTCTTCCTCCTCCTCCTCCTCCACCACCCATACTCCTCCTCCTCCCCCTCCCCCTCCCCACCATCCTCCTTTAACTCTTGCCAATCGCCGAAATTTTGTTTCCTAGCATTGTTTACCATCTCCTCCTCCTCGTTTTTTATTCCTCCTCCTCATTTTCCTCCTCCCCCTCCTTTTCCTCCTCCTCCTCCTCGCCGCTCCTAGGGACCCCTCCGAAGGCAGCGGGGGCGGTGGCCGCCGCGCGCGCGCAACACCTGCGGGCAGCAGCAGCAGCCACGACGGGAGCGAGGCGCAACCGCAGAGCCAGCTGGCTGCCAGCGCCGCGCGCAGTACCTACCCCCCCTTCGAGGCGGTGAGAACGACGAGGAAAAAGACGAGGAAGAGGAGGGAGGAGGGGGGAGAGGGAGGAGGAGGAGGAGGAGGAGGAGGAGGAGGAGGAGGAGGAGGAGGAGGAGGAGGATCGGATCGGATCAGATATCCGCGAAAGAGCTGCAGTCAGCTACTGCCGGGGCGCGTCGAAGCATCGGTCGCTTCAACAGGCCACGTGCCTGCTCGATGCAGGCCGATGTATCGATGGGCTCACCTGAAGGGGCCCTCCGGTCAGAAAAGAAAAACCTCGACTGTTGAAGCCAAGCGGACTAAGGGCACAAGAAGCCCACTCAAACAACTCCTCCAACCTACTCGTAAACTCCTCAAACCTCCTCACCCCTCCCCAAGGGCGGCGGGCGCGCGTGGCGCGCCTGGCCGAAGTCGGTGGTCCCGACGGGTCGGGCAATAGGCAGCTGGAGAACGCACGGCTGCATGCTGCTGCTGCTGCTGCGTGCCCTCTCCTTCAAAAACAGAAAACACTCGACGGGGAAAAAAGGGGATACTACACCTACTCGACGGCGCACAGGTGCAACTATGCTGCACAAGCCAAGCAAGCCTGATATGTGACTACTGCTCGTGACATTCCTCCACTCCTCCTCGTAGATACTCAACCTCCCATCCTCACGTCACATACGCGTGGCAGCTCGAAGCCATTGATGCAAATCGGCCTGTACTAAATCCTTACTCGGCGAACTCTTGTCTCGAGCATGTTCGCCGAAAAGGTTGACGGCAGACATGGGGAGCCTTCTTGCATCCGCCTCTCGAGCCCTTCTCCTTCTGGAAGTTTCCGCTCGATTAGCTGCTATTCTACCGAGCACCGACTGCGAAAGACAGGGGGGAGGTCTAGGGGGGGGGGGGACAGCAGGCGAAATGGACTCCTCATGTCTGTCCTGGGATGGCAAAATCGGCCGAGCCTCAACAGCAGGCAGGATGGCGATCGAATGAGAATTCTCCAACTCCTGCTCGTCATTGGCAAGCGCATCACCTGCGGTCGGGCCCAGAGCTTTCCTGATGCGCGCAATGGTCGAATCCCCTCTCGTCGACCTGCCCAAGGCGAAATCAGGACCCATCTCAGGAGCGCCCGAGGAACAACGAACAGACTCATCAAAAAACTTACGTAGAGCTACAGCCTCTGCGTGATCTGACTCCTGAACACAAAGCTCTACAGACGGTAACACTGCATCCAGAAGAGCCAGACCTAAGACTTTACACAGAGCCTCAGGATAGATGTTCTTAGGGGCTGTTCTGAAAATCATCCTGTCGGGATCCCACCCGGGCATAGTATTGTGGGCTCTGGGTCCATGACTACATTTGCACCCTCCAGGAGCACTGAGCAACATGTCATGCAAAGTCCCTAGACGTATAGCAAGGATACCGGTGGGTGCCCTGCCCGCTTGCTGACCAAATTCGCACTGGTCAAACTCGGTATATGAGGCACACGGCGCACTGGCGAGAGCTTTGACTGGCCTAAAGCTCCAAGGTGGAACAGCTCTAGGCTCCCAGGCGGGGAGGCAGGATGCCCCCCCCACACACATCCTACTACCCCAGCACATACCGAGAGCAGCTCGATGAGTGACATGAACAGAACATTCGCAATCTGAACCTGGAGCCGCTCGCTGTCTAGGGGCGACAGCCTCTATGCCCCATGGCGCAGCCCAGGATCGCAGCGAAGGGGGACCTCCGCCCTTCCACCGTGCCGCCGAAAACGCTTCGCACGGCCACCCCCCCTCCTAGTGCCGCAACTCTACCTGCCCTAACGTACTCGCTCCACAGACTTTCAGCGGCTGGCTTGCCGAGGTCGCCTGCCTCTTCTTCTGCGATGATATCGATAGACCAAACTCGGAGCTCCACATTCGGAAGAATAGATTCTAGCAGTATCTCAACAGCAGCCTGGATGTCACCCTGGCGCCGATGTCCACAAAAGAAATTCGCAATACAAATCGTCCTACGTTTCAATCTACGTGGAATGGGGTCAGCAAGGGCTCCAGCGCAGGCCTCGCGCTCGAAAAGCCAATCCAAGAAAAGACCACGGACGGATCCAGGAGCTGTTTGTCCCGCCCCAGACTGCTGGAGCCACTGCCTACACCAACCTGTAACATGCCGGAGTGTGTTGTGTATGTGTGTATATATATATATATATATATATAACTGAGCCTGTTCACGCGTGTACATGTCCTGCACCATCCGAGCGACTGGATCGATGGGGCCTGGAAGCACACGTGGCGGCACATCGGCATGCGAGGTAGAATACCCCCTCCTACGTGCCAGCTGGTTGGCTTGATGCCCCTCAAGAGCCAACGTTTCTTTGTTCTTCACTTGAAAGAACAGACACGTGGATCTTTTTATAAAAAGGAAGGCCTCCATGAGGTGACGCGTCTGAGGAGGAGAGACCTCGGGGAGAAGGTGACGCGGCAAGCGGCGCGTGTCGGTCTAGACACATGCCGTCTCGCCAGCCCTGTCACCGCAACGTGTAAGGAGTGAACGCGCGCATGCAATAATGGGATGGGTCGGGCTTTAAATTCACAAAAAAAGGGCATCTCATTCCTGGCACTTGCGGGCCCTCCTGAACATCTCGGGCCGGCGGAAGGCCCGTTCTTCGCAAATCCAACGGCAATCTTTTTTGCCAGCGAGCTCCGTCTACATCCCTTCTAGCTTTCGCAACGCACGCTTTGACCGCCCCAGTCTGCGGTGATGACTTGACGTTGTTAACCCGCATCTGAAGGCCCGCACCTGGGGTGGGAGAGGAACCACTGGAGTGGTGGCTAGCACGCAACCGCAGCAAGTCATCCTGGACATGATGTAACCATGACTTACATTTCGTACCGCGTGCCTGTTTGCATTCTGAGGGTAGTAGCGCAAGTGGCGGACCTGGGGCCGACATCAAAACTTGACCAAACAAATAAAGGCAATAAACTCGCAACAACATTGTGACAGTAGGACGGGCCCCATACCCATGGCTTCAGCATCCGTAGGCCCACGCGCTTCAAACCTAGGAAGACGCAGTCTCCTCTTATATATTTTAGCGCATGAAGTTATAAGGGTAACAACGTCATTTCCAACAGCATCGCACCATGTTCCTGCTCCGTACAGCGCCTGTTGAGTACTAGCGATACTGAAAAGATCAGTTTGGACAAACATGTATTACTAGATGCCCGTCTAAATGCCCTGCTCAAGTGCGCAAGTGGGACACGTGCCTCTGCCCCTCTATGAATAAGCTCAGGGCCAAGAACTGCCCTGTCCGCAAGCACAGCACCGATATATACAGACCTGCGCACAACGTGTATGTGAGCCCCACCACAGATGAGCACACGCACAGGAAAGCGCACATCAAGTGCATGAAAGACATGCCGCCGAAACGCAACAGACCCAGGACCATGCAAATGTAGCATAATCTGTTTTGCCCATGTTCAGGCGTGGCAACAGACCTGCAGGAGCAAACGAGTTGAGCACTGCAAAAATATTCGAGGTGCCGCTCGAAGACGCCCGGGGAAGCCAGGAACGCAAACATGGAACCACCTGCGTCAACTTGACCAGGGAAACCCACGAGTCGTCAACAGCATCTCAACATCTGTTTGCCACTGATGCGCCCAGGGTGAACATGATACCCATCGCCTTGAGCTCCCTAGCCACACCATTCATGACCTCAGCGACGATGAAAACAAACAGAGCACCTCCAAAAAGGGTCCCTGGACGAGTACCTTGGAATGTCACGGCAACGCGCGTATCCCCCAGAAATAAAAACAAGCCCATCTTGAAAGCCTACTCGACCATAGTCTCAAAGTGATCGTTGAGGTCATGCCGATGCAAGCACGGAAATTTCTGAAGCCGTTGCGCGAGCAATGGCAAATATGCCTCTGGAAGCCCAGGCACTGCCAGCAACGCCTTCAAAGACTCAGGCGCGTGATCTGTCTTGAGCACGAGCTCCCGAATAGCAGAACAAAGCGCGCCCATGACATCAACGATCAGCATAGCCAGACGCAGCCCAGCCTTCTGTGAATTCTTTTGCAATGCCCCAGCCGCAAGTAGTTCCAGCTGCGTGCCTTTACCGGGTAAACCTGCACATTGGTGGTCACCCACTGCCCGTTGCATTGCTGGCATTAGCTTGCGTCGTAGACTTGTGCGATATGCATTGCCAATGCGCGACGCCACTAGAATTGATCTCGATGCTGCCGCAGTATACGCATTGCCCTTGGCCTTAGGTCTTCTAGGTACATCCCCGCCCTTCCAGCGTAAAAGGTTCCGATATGAGAAGGCCAGCTTTGATAACCAATAGAATGTATGCCTTAGCCAATGCACTAGCGCGCGCACGTGCAGACAAACCGCGTTGCCCGCCAGAGCCTCCAGCACTATTCTCAGCGCCAGGGTAGGGAAATGTTGAATACGCCTGCGCGCCGCGCCCTGCTCGGGACACCTGTCGCGAAGGGCGCCCGTGGAAGCCTGCGACGCCACCTTGGCCGCTAGCCCCCGCGCGGGAAAAAAATAGACAGTGGAAACAAGCTCGCCAGTTGGACCTTCAACAGCGGGTAGCACCCCAGCCTGGCGATGTCGTTTGCCAGCCGCACCAAGTCTGTGCAACGCTGCAAACGCATCGCCAAACTCCTCAGCCGACCATAAGTCACCGATCGAATCAGCCAAGTCATTGAGGGGCCGATCGACATCTCGACGCGGATGCTCATGCGCGGCGCGATTGAAAGGCTGTAATAGTTTAAACTGTAGAGCCCGAATACGATGCGATAATAGCCGGCACAATAGAGCCAAGCCAGACCAGCACCGATAACAAACGCGATGAAGTGCAAGCCTCGGAATACCACCGATAAACCTGAACCAGTTAACTCTACTTGCAGCATTACGGAGCCCATCATCGCCGCACATAAAGTTGTCGGCCAACACAGACTGGACAACTCCATTGGCCCAATTTCCAACTCTACCTGCATGCGCCAGGAGGCGGTGCTGTGCCTTCGAAGCCCAGTCGGCAACGAACATGTCATCGCTTTTCGTAACCATCACATGCCAGGCGCTAAAGATAACTGGCTGCCAGAGCTTCGCAACCGACTGTCTGACCTGCCTAATGCCTCTTCGATGCGACCGAATCGATGCAAAATGTCCAAGCGTGACTTCCGACAATCCTGCCGCCTTGTCCTGTCAATCGTGGTTGACGAAATATACCTCCATTCCCTGGCGCACGCGCTGCGTGACACGCGCGCAGTGCCCCGTAGACGGCACTGCCCAAGATGGCGCAGGGCATGTCTGCACATGCAACTTGAAAGCCTGAATGCACTCTGGGTCTTGAAGCATGTGCCTGCCCAGCTGCGGCTTCGAGGATAACGTGCTTTTGGCTAGCGCGCACCGACGGCGCAGGCGCGCTGACACTCATCTGGACAAGGTAATGATCAGGTTGGGAGACAGTGAGCTCGACGTCCTTGTGTACATTTGACTCTGAGGAGTACTGCAAGCACATCTTAGGGGCGCCATTCTAATCAATGCGTCGCGCAAGGAAAAAAAGACGCCAGGGGTGCAGGTTTCGCGGTCGAACGCGGGGCCCAGAAAAGCGCAAGGCAAACGCGAACCCAGCCCCCCAATCACTTGATGCATACATGCCCCGCAGAAGGACCCCAGCTCGGCACCAACGCTTCCCATAAACTCTGAAACAGTCGAGCCCACCGTCGCGCTGGCATCCATGAGTAAAAAAAACGAAGAGTCGGCCTGGCCAGCCGTTCTTCTCAACGTAGCTGCACTATCCTTCCACCATGCGAGAATCCCGCTGTTGTGTTGCCCTGAATGCGGTGCGAACACTACGCAGAACGTCGCGCTTGAAGACGCCAGCGCCAGGTTAACGACCAACCGTGTTGGTGTAGCAGCCGCCGCGTTAAGCGTGTTCCTGAAAGTTACAGCGCCCTTTCTGCCTGGGATGCAATCCTCATGCAAACGAAACCATAAAGAGTAGCAGTGGCCCCCAGACTCATATCTTGGGCCATGTGATACCAGGAGAGATCCGACATGCCACAAAACATGATTAGGCATACGAGTCTCGGCAGCACCAAGAACCATAAAGTCGCAAGGTCGAAACTGCTCAGCTAGAAGCCTAGGGGGACCAGCCATGTGAGCTCCAACATATATAGGACCATGCTGTTGCTCGTTGCAGTTCATATGCTTGCCAAGGCACTTGGTCTTCTCAGGTTGCAATAGTGTGAGCACATTAGCACATGCTAGCCTGAGTTCTAGCCGCGAGGAATGGTCTGGCTCCTGAGAACTTCCCAGCGTAAAACGATCTGGAACGTGCCCAACGCATCTTTGCATTAGTGGTAATCCTGTGGGACACTTGGGTCAACGATGACCATCCCCTTGCCTTATGCTCGGGTATCGCAGTCTTCCGCTGGTCGGCAGTAGCGACAACCACGCCCACGAAGCCGGCAGTGGATCTGGTAAAAAAGCAGCCACGGACACGCAGTATTCTCTCGTAGCCCCATGCCCGCTATCGCTGCAAGTGTGTCAACGTATTCGTTAACAGGATGCTGTGCGTGTGCATGAACATGTTTGAATACTGCCGCGTGCTTGTGCATGAACACGTGAAACACAGAACGCAAGCATGATGACATACCTGCCAACGGTGGTATGTCCCAAACACCTTGCGCTGCGTTCGTGACAACAACGCTATCAAGGCAAAAATGAAACTGCACATGTGCGAGCGGAGACTGGAGCGCCCACGACATCGCCCACAATAAAGCGAGCGTCCCTGACACTAAGTTGAGCTGCGTGGGCGAAACATAAAACTCATCACGAAGAAATGAGCCTGCATGGTCGACGAAATTATGATAATCGCCACTTCCAGAAATAATGAGGGTACAGAAGGCCCACGAAGGTTTCACATCTGTGGGGGCAGAACCCCCATTGCCATCAGTAAACATTTCGAAACGTAAAATATCGGAGACATCCCCGTCCCAGTCTGATAAAAAATGACAGGAATGCGACGTGCAATCCAGAAGAAACCTATCATGTTTTCGCCAATCAGCATTGAGCACCTCCTCCCATGGACGGAGTAGCGAAAAAAACAACGCATGGATTATCTACATAAGTAAACTTGACCGCTTGAAACTTCTGGTGGGGATCATGATCGGAGGTGTCGTGACCGATCATGTCCCTGTCTGATACTACCCCGGCGGCTCGTAGCCCTCCCTCAGGACAGCGTCGTCTACGTCGCCGACACCTGCTGGAGAGGCCGCTGCTGCCTCGACCGTAGTCTCAACAGCCTCCGTAGACCCAACATGAGCTGGTCCCCGTCGGCCTGGTGAAGGGCTTCTGGTCGGGCGCCGTCGAGACTGGTGATCTGGATCGTTGCTGTGAGCTCCACCTCTCTTGGGCGTAGCCACAGGATGCTGTCGTGCAGCATGAGGTTGCGCAGCTGGTAGCAGAAAGGGAGCAGCGGCATCCTCCGTAGCTCTCGCTCTCTCCGCTGCCTCCACGTGAGACGCACCCCCTCGCAATGCCGACATCAAAGTTTCGTGTTTGTTGTTGACTGTGGTAACTTGAACTCCATCGCATCGATATGTGACTGGTACACTGTGAGTGAAGTAGCAATATGTGCCAAATGTCTTTGCATGATGGCCATGTCCGACAAGTGTTGCTGTTGATGCTGCTGCTGCTGCTGAAGCGCAGTGTGCTGGGGTCCAGCAAGCAATGGCGCAGTGGGAGTAGCCGGCGCCGCCTCTCCTGGTGGAGTAGCTGCACCCGTCACCTATGCGTCCATGTCCGAAACTGTCGACCTCACCTCGATCATAGCTTCGTGGTGCCTTTGCACCCGCTCGGCTGCAAGATCTCGTTTGTCCTGCAGCTCGCTGAGATACTGTTTTGCCTGTTCGATATTGCTGGCTATGTCCTGAAGCCCCACCTCCGATCTTTGAAGAACCGATTCCTGTCTGGACAACTGATCTTCGTGAGGACGACATAGGTGGATGGCAGTCAATACAACAGAGTACCATGAGCGCTCCTCGTGGTCCATGTCTCCCGATCTCTTTTTGAGCCTGATGGGGCCAGCCAGAACTCTCAACTGCCGCCTGCACTCTGTGATGAACTACTACGCTCTCTGGCCGACGCAGTTGGGTCTAACTCTCCTGGGAAATGTTGATGCAGTCGCGCCTCCGAGGGAAGAGCAGGTATGATACTCAAGGGCCTCTGATTCTCGTCCCTGGAACCATCTTCGTCTGCGAACGGAAATGACGGAGACCTCGTACGTTGCTGTCGTTTCCCAGTCTGTGTGGCGGGACTCTGACCTGAAGCTTTTCCCTGACGAGTTTTGTCTCTTCCACGCGGGCTGTTGGACTGAGTACGTCTGACTGTTCTTGACCCACGGCTGTCTCTCGAATGAATCTGCAATCTGAGCCGAACCGTACCCTGTCCTCGCAGTGCCAAAATTCCTGCAAGTGTGTCTCTCCAAGAAGATCAACGTGGCACAAGAAGCACAAAACCACGACTTGGAGGACATATAATGATGACGATTGAATAGCCGTCTTGCTTTGATGACAGTGTACTTAGACAATCTAGCTATGACACGGGCCTGAGCTCGTGCCTCCCGTTGTCGCCGATGCCACGCGGGGTTCACCTTCTTCCGCCTATGTCCAGAAATTCTCGGCAGGCGCGGTCAGCCACACTCAGTGGCCAAGGCGCTGGCTCCGAACGCTGGTACAGTATATAGAACGCATGCTGTCCTCAAAGGGCAAGCGCCCCGCCTCGTCGCCACGTGAGTAGCGGACCCCGACGGGAATTTGGATGGGGGGGGCGCCGCGTTCGGGCCTAGGAGGAGAAGGAGGAGGAGGAGGAGGAGGAGGAGGATCGAGAATCGAAGGCCGAAGATCGAAGCCTTTGGACGTGTGGGGCCCGTCTGGGCTACCAGAGGCCTCCAAAGGCTTTCGGGGGGAAGGGAGTCTTAAGTGCTTGGTGGCGCCACGCCGAGGAGAGGCGTTGGTGGATGCGATGCCAGCTCTCCCGCTCATTCACGCAAGAAACTGGCGAGGCCGAGCTGGCGCGCAAAAGAGGTGCCCGGTCCTGCGCTTGCCCGCGCGGGCTGCTGGCACTTCGAAGGCGCGTTGCCCGGTCCGCGGGCGGGCCTCGGGGTGAAGTCGAGACCCGTCGCGGATCACGAGGTTGTGCCTCCTCACGGGCTGCGCCGTCTGGTTGCCCCTGCCGATCCGCATCTGTGCTCCTGCGGATTCGGAGGAGGACCTCTGGGCCAAAGTGAAGGGAACGTGCTCCTGCCACCTGGGCTGCAACCGCTGGACCCCCCAGGAGCTCACCAGACGGGCAGGCGATAGCTGTATAGTTGGCGGCACGAAGGGAAGCGAGATCTCACTTGGATCTGCGTAGGACCGCACTCCGCTGGAGCCCTCACGAGCTCACGAAAATGCAGAGAGCACCCAGGAAGGCGAGAAAGTGCAGACAGTTGTTGGCGACACCCAGGGGGCCGAGGACACATTTGGATCTGCGTAGTTAGGGTCCCACTCCGCTGGACCACCTAATTAGGAGCTCACAATAATACAGATACTTGCACAGCTGGAAGCATCCACGGAGACGAGACGCGAACAGTGAGGAGAGAAGGGATGAAAAAAGAGAGAGGACATGGGGAGGCGGCAGGAGGCGGAGGAGTCGCAAGGAGGATGGGACGAGGCGTGACCAAGGAGAAAGAAGCAGGAGGAGGCGGAGGAGTAAGGAGCAGCAGTGCTATGTCCAAAGCAAGTACTCGGCGTGTGGGAGAGGCCTTTCCGTCTTCCCCACAGCGTCGTCGCCTCTTCTGCTTTCCGAGGGCTGCCTACAAAAGTCCACACACAAATTAAACAACGTCGTCCTTCAGTCGAAGGGAAGCCCCTTCCCCGCTGGGAGGGGGGGGGGTCCCCGGGCGACTCCCAGGGGGGATCCCCCCTCGGAAACGCAGCCCCCCGCCTCTAATCCTCCTGCGTCCTGGGGCTCCGTTGGCCCTCCGGGGCCGTCTGCGGGCCCTTTCAGCTTATCGTAAGACTCCTTGGAGACCTTTCGCCATTTTTAGACTCTCTTGGCAGCCTCTGGCGGCACTCTGGACAGCCTCTGCGGGCGCTTTTGGACCTCGCTTGACGCCGTCTTGGAACCCTCTCGGGCCACTTAAGGGTGCTCTTTTCCTCTTGGCACTCTCTGGAGCCGTTCCCGAACCCTGGAGGAGGCCTCTTGAGCTGTCTTCGGACGACCTTGCAGGCATCTGGCGCCGTCTTCGAGCCATCTGAGGGCATCTTGGACTCCTCTACCTCCATTGTCTTCGTCGTCGCTGCCACAGGGTCGGCGGCATCGGCCGTAAGGCCTTCGCAATACTCAGCATAGGAAGGCTGGCAAAAAGAAGGAGTCGGGAGGCGGGAGGTAGGTGGGAGGAAGGTCCGCAAATCTAAACGGGTAGCCGCCAGGCTCCCCCTTGGAGGTACATCACACTCGTACGCACGACAACACCAGCGGGTCCAGCATACTCGTACGCACGATAAGACCAGCATGCTCGCACGCACGTCCCCAGGAGCTGAAGGATGTCCAGGAAATGGTGCTGGATGAACACTTAAACATACACAGAATGAGTTGATCGGAAGTCCGCGCCGACTTCTTGGATCGGCGCTGGACCCCCCAACCTGGCATCCAAGAAACCCGCGCGGAGCTCCGAGAAATGATGTTTGAGCCGATGTTTGTTCTTCGAGGTGCGTCTATCATTCCACTGCCACGTGATGTCTCACGAGCTCCCCGAGGCCTGCTGCCTCTCCGAGCCCCCACCGCCGCCCACCGAGCTCTCCAGCGGCGCGCCACTACCCCCCAGACCTCTCCCGGGGCGCGCTCTGACGAGAACTTCGAGGAGAACCCAGCCCTGGCGACAAGGGCTCTCCGGGACGAGCAGCGATATCGGTGCCCTGTCCTCCTCCAAATCGGGGGCGTCCACGAGGGGGGCGTCCAAGAGGAGGTTTCACAAATCCTGGCCCGAGGCATGTGCGCGGCCCCAGAGGGGGGGCCAAGGGACGCATTGAAATGAGCAGAGGCGCCACCAAACCTGGAGAGGCATCATGGCTCTGGCCATCACAATCACCCTCCCCCCACTCATCACCCCCCTCTGGGCCGCTCCCAGCTGAGGCACGGCGCCCGCCGCCCACCGAGCTCTCCAGCGGCGCGCCGCCGCGCCACGGCCGCCGCCGCGCCACAGCGGCCGCTGCGCCGCGCTGGCGGCCGGTTGCGCACGCGCCGGCCGCCGGCGCCTGGCGCGTCGCCGCGGCCGCCGGGCGCATCGCCGCGCGCGGGCGCGGCGGCGGCGCGGCGGCGGCACGGCGCGCGGGCGCCCCGCGGGGCGCGGCCGCTGCAGCGGGCGGCGGGGGTGGCCGTGCAGGCGGGAGGCGCTGCGCGGAAGGGCTGGAGCGGGGTGGGCGCGAGGCCCTGCCGTGCCCAGTGCTGAACCCGCTGTGCTCCTCCGAGGTCCCCATGGGTGCCCCGAGGCGCCTGGAGGCCTCCACAGGCTCGAGAGCGCCCAAGACGTCAAAGACCTGGAGCAGGGAGGGCGGCAGGGAGGGATGGAGGGAGAGGAGGGGGGGATGGAGGGCAAGCTAGGTGTGCTCGCGCCATGTCTGACATCCGACCCCTCCCACCCATCCCTTCTCACTGCGTTACCCCTCCCTACCCCTCCCACCCACGCGTGTCGTAGCGGAACTTGAACTCCCAGAAAGACTCCATCGTGTTCTGCGCAATCGGGCAAGGGGAGCGAGGGGGGAGAAGAGAGGGGAGGGGCAGAAGGGAGGTACAGCAAGAGAAGGGGGGGCGAGGGGGAGGCGGAGGTGGAGAAGGGAGCAGGAGGGGGACAGAAGGCGGGAGGCACGAGGCAGAAGGACGTGACGGAGCAGGGGGAGGGGGGCAGGAGTTGTTCGCAAGTGCTGTCTAGCGTGCGCTCTGGTACCCCCGCCGACTCATCGCAGTACCTGGAGCAAGGCCCACGCGGCACCGATCGGTCGGCACGGTCCTTCCACGGCGACGCGGCCGCGCGCTATCGCCGTTCTCCCTCGATCCCCTCACGGCACGTCTATCAGCCACCCTGCACTGCACGCTGCTGCATCAGCCAATGTCAACGAGCCTCCCATCAGCGTGGCCTGTAGCAGCTCCTGCGCATCCCCCTTCTCATGCTCATCCTCCTCCTCCTCCTCCTCCTCCTCCTCCTCCTCCTCCTCCTTGTCATCGTCATCATCAACATCACCACCACCACCATCATCACCGCAAACACCCGCCACTACGGTAATCAGCCGATTTAGCATCATCATCATCATCATCATCATCATCATCATCATCATCATCATCATCATCATCATCATCATCATCATCATCATCATCATCATCAGCGTCATCATTATAATCCGCCGACCCTGTCGGCGTGTGGAAGATGCTTTTCCGTTCGTCGTGAACGTCGTCGTCGTCGTCGGCGTCGTCGTCGTCGTCGCCGCCGTCGTCGTCGTCGTCGCCGTCGTCGTCGTCGTCGTCGTCGATGCTCTTCCGTTCGTCATCGTCGTCGTCGTCGTCGTCGTCGCCCTCCCCTCAGGCGGGCCAGCCAAAGCGAAACCAAAGCGAAATCGAGCAACGTCGTAGCTGAGTCGAAGGCAAAACGAAATTGAGCAACGTCGTAGCTGAGTCGAAAGGAAGCCCCTTCCCTTTGATCCCTTCCCCGCCGGGGGGGGGTTCCCGGGGGGGGTCCCGGGGGGGGGGGGGGGAGCAGATACGCATCCCCCCCGGGATGTCCCGGGACCTAGAAAAGCCCCCAGACTGGCCAAGAGTGCCCCAAGAGGCTTCCAAGACGGCTCCAGAGGGCCCCGAATCGCCGAACCATCGGTCGAAGACGCCAAAGTAGCCTCCAGACGGCCCAAGAGATTGCCAAGACGCTCCAAGAAGTCTCCAAGAGCACTCCCAAGAGGGCACGAAGAGGGAAAAATCAATGATTTCCTTAAAGTTTTTGACAGATTTTGGCGTTCTCGCCGTTTCAACTTGCCGACGCTCCAAGACGGCCCCAGATGCCCCCAAGATTACCCCAAGATAGCCCAAGAGGCCTCAAGGGAGCCCCAAAATGACCCAAGAGAGCCTCAAGACCGCCCAAGATGCCTCCAAGATGGCCCCAGAGGCTCCCCAAACGGCTCCAACAGGGTGCCCAGACGAGGGGCCCGACGAGCCCCAATACGACCCCCCCCCACACGAGACCCAAAGATACCCCCAAGAGGCCCCCCCCGCCACATTAGGGAACGCATGGGTCGCCCTCCAGGGTCGGCGGCACCGGCCGTAAGGCCTTCGCAATCATCATCATCATCATCATCATCATCATCATCATCATCATCATCATCATCATCATCATCATCATCATCATCATCATCATCAGCATCAGCATCATCATCATCATCAGCATCATCATCATCATCATCATCATCATCATCATCATCATCATCATCGCCATCGTCAGCATCAGCATCATCATCATCAGCATCATCAGCATCATCATCATCGTCAGCATCAGCATCAGCATCAGCGTCAGCATCATAAGCGTCAACATCGTCATCATCATCATAACCATCGTCATTATCAGCATCGCCATCTTCATGAACAGAACCACCATTGAAAGTCTCATCAGGATCATGGCCACCATTAGCATCCTCAATCATCATCAGCATCAGTAGCATCATCAACATTGGATTCATATTCCTCGTCCTCATCATCAGCCGCATCACCGTCAACACCATCAACGTAATCATCATCGTCATCACCGTCAGCATCGTCATCATCATCATTAGCAGCAGCATCGTCATCATCATCAGCATCATCATCATTATCGTCATCACCATCACGAACAACAACATCATCACCGTCGACACAATCACCATCGTCTGCAACACCGTCCTCATCATCATGTGTAGCATCCGCGTCATCGTCGTCATCACCATTAGCATCACCAGCTTCGTCAGCATCATCATCATCATCATCATCATCATCATCATCATCATCATCATCAGCATCAACATTGTCATCATCGCCACCAGCAGCAACAACAACATCATCACCATCATTCGCGGAATCCGCACCATCGACATCATCATCAGCAGCAGCATCATGATCATCATCATTTTCATGAGTATTGTCAATATCGTGGTTACCATGATCACCGTCATCGTCATACACATCAGCACCATCACCACCACCAGCATCATCAGCATCATCAGCATCATCATCAGTATCACCACCTTCTTCATCATCATCATCATCATCATCATCATCATTGCCAACATCCTCATCATCATCACCATCATCACCAGCATCGAATTCGGCCGCATCGTCAATGTACTCATCGCCTTCACCGCTAAGCCCATTGGAACTTTACAGACCCCATCAACGCCATATAACATCAAAGAATGCGCGAGATACATTGGGAACCCTGTAGAGACACCTTGACATGCTTCTGCGGCTGATGCTCCTCCTTTTATGCCTACCCCTCATTACTCTCTTCCTCCCCATACTCCTACAGTCTCAACGCCATCTCCTTCCGCCTTTTCCTCCTGATGCTCGCCTCCTCCTCCTCCTTCTCGTCATCATCATCAGCAGCATCATCAGCATCAGCATCGTCGCCATCATCATCATCATCATCATCATCATCATCATCATCATCATCATCAGCATCAGCACCAGCATCATCATCGTATTAATCATCATTATACTCAAAACCATCATCACCGTCATCATCATCAGCACCATCATAAGCAGCATCAGCACCAGCATCATCATCGTATTAATCATCATTATACTCAAAACCATCATCACCGTCATCATCATCAGCACCATCATAAGCAGCATCAACACCACTGTCATCATGCGCCGTATTACCATCATCAGCAGCATCAGTTGCATCATCATCAACAGCATCATCATCATCACCAGCATCATCATCATCATCATCATCATCATCATCATCATCAGCATCAGCACCAGCATCATCATCGTATTAATCATCATTATACTCAAAACCATCATCACCGTCATCATCATCAGCACCATCATAAGCAGCATCAACACCACTGTCATCATGCGCCGTATTACCATCATCAGCAGCATCAGTTGCATCATCATCAACAACATCATCATCACCAGCATCATCATCATCATCATCATCATCATCATCATCATCATCGTCGTCGTCATCTTCATCATCATCATTATCATCCTCAGCATCATCATCAACATCATCGGCCGCACCAAAGAACAACCGAGATCCAACTCTCAAGAGGCACCTGGACATACTCCTGCGGCCTATCTCCGTCTGATTGCATATGCCTACCCCTCATCATCCTCTTCCTCCCCATACAGCTATACTTCCCCCTCCTCATCCCTCCGCCTGTTCCTCCTGCTGTTCACCTCCTCCTCCTCGTCATCATCAAACACCAACATCAGCTTCATCATTGTCGCAATCATCATCACCATCATCATCAGTAGCACCATCATCATCAGCATCAGCATCAGCATCAGCATCATCATCAGCATCAGCATCGTCATCATGATAATCATCATCATCGTCGGCATCATCATTTTCAGATTCACAATCATCATCAGCATCAGCATCAGCATCAGCATCATCATGATGATCATGATCTTCATCATCAGCATCACCATCAACAGCAGCATCACCATTATCGTCACAACCACCCCACCAACGTCAAAGCCACCAGCTTCATCAGCTTGATCAGCATCATCCTCATCCTCGTCCCCCACATCTTCCTCATCCTCATCCCCATCAGCATCATCATCATAATCATGATCCCCATCATCATCATCATCCTCATCATCGTCATCATCATCGTCATCATCATCGCCATCATCATCAGCAGCATCATCGACATCATCATAATCAGCATCACCAGTATCATCATCAGAAGCACCATCATAATCCCTTCCATTCCTCCCTCTTCGCATTCGACCAGCCTGCTCTTGCCACCTCATGTTTGTTCGTCTCCTGCTCCCCCTCCTGCAGGAAGCCAGAACTTCGCCCCCCCGCCCAGTCCCAGCCAAGGCCTTTTGACCTTTATGTGCGTGGTCAGTCTGCATCCCCTGGGCGGGTCGTGAAGAATGATCAGTCGAAAAGTTTCCAGGGCGGCGAGCTTTGCAATTGATGCGGCCGCCTCTCAGAGACCCCGTTGTACAGGTATTGTCAGTGTGACTGCAACGTCACGGCCGGCCCGTACACGGACTCGGAGGACCTTTGCACCCAGGCGGTCACGCAGTTCAACACGACCGCAGCGTTTTGGTTGCGAGGATTGTTGCCAGCCCCGTAGACAGCAGTCAGCCCACCGCCTGATTGCGACCAGTGACAATATACAGGCACTGTGCTGGAGGCTGGGATGTTTAGCCCAAGCTGACAGCACGAACGGTGCTCATTTCCGGCGACGCCAGCGGGGGTCCCGATAGTAGGTGCCCCAAGCTACGCCGCGTCGGGCATGCAGTCACATGTTTAAAAACAGTCCTACCAACCATTGTGCCTCGTGCAAATAGTTACGGCCCTTCGTGTAGCAAGCGACAGCTTTTCGCCCGCGTCGAACTGACATGTCTCTACCTTGCTATCTGGGCGAATGCTGACTTTCTCACGTTCGTCACCGACTTTGAAGATGTCGCAGCCGGCTGGCAGGAACATAGATTCAAAGCGCCCCGACGCCAGGATGCGGACCACTGGGCCGCCATAGTTGAGCTCGTCAGTCAGCGCCAGCTGGATCACATCGTTGTGCTGTTCACTCACTCTCACCTCCCGACCGCTCAAATGGCCAGAGGCGAGGGAATCCCGCAGCTCATCCTCCACAACGCAGTTGTTGATGAATTAGCTGGCCCAGCAGCCAGCCAGGGCAGAGTACCAGAAGCCGAACGGGCACGAGTCCAGCTGCACGAGCGCCGTGCACGATTGGTGCGCATGAGACTCAGACTCGTGCGAGCTTCTCTGGATAGCTCGGCCGGGGAGAAGGAGCTGGAGCGCGAAGGAAAAAGGTGCGGGGGCCCTAAGGCCCCTCCTCCCCCTCCTCCGCCGCCTGCTGCTGCTGCTGATGTCTTTTCCCTTCTCTCCAAAAACCGCCTGTCAGAGCGCAAGCAGCGTAGCCAAGTGTTTTCGGTCTACCTCGAAGGCTACCAGCAAAAAGTGGCACGCCTCGCCGTGCCCTGATCTGGTGAATGTGAATGGTGTGATTGATTACCCTTCCTTTGGAGGGCGGATCAACGTCGGGGGGGGCTGGCTGCATCCCTCACACATCCTCAACGTGCACACCTCCTTGAAGTGTTGGTTATGTTGGAGGTGCGGAGCCATTGCCGACAAACAGATTCGGACTTTGGGCACCCCCTGCACCTCTAGGCTTCTCCTGCAGGTAAGGCATACCCGGATAGGATTCATGATGATTTAACCCCGAAAATCTTCAGCAAGGGCGAGAAGGCCCAGCGTGGCCGTGGTTGGCTCACCATCGGCATTGGCATCGCCACTAGTTTCTACTACCCATCCTCCGATAGCCTGCACCTCCCGTGGCGCAGAAGACACACAGCACGATACAGCAGTACTACGTATTGGTATAGCCACAAGCGGAGGTGAACGCTGCACGGCAGAGCCAAAGCAATCGTACTTCTCGTCCTCGCCCGATCATCAACATTGCTTCTGAATTTGGTCGAAATCCACACAGCCACCAAGACCTCCGTTCTCCTTTGATACCCTCTCCGACGTCCAGCAACCACCCAGCAAATTCGGCCCCACTCTGAGTCAACCAACAACACAACACTGTAGTATATTTCAGCAGCACACTATCCTCCACATCCTCCCCCTCCTCGCCATCATCATCTGCAGCATCATCACCATCAGCAGCAGCATCATCAGCATCAGCATCGCGCATCAGCATCAACATCAGCATCAGCATTAGCATCAGCATCAGCATCGTCATCACCAACACCAGCAACATCATCATCATTCTCTTTTTCCTCCCACCCATCAACAACAACGACCTAGTCCTCATCATGCTGCCGCCTGGACCTGCCAAGCCCAATGCAATTTCCAAGACGCCCTGCGAACCATGGAAAACTCTGAAGCCCGAGAACAACCCGAAACCCCTCTTGAGCATCCTCCTGGTCCTTCAACCCTCTTCAAGTTGTATGCGAAAACAAGCAAACAAACTCCTTTCGCACCCCAAGACATGTCGGCAGTACGGGCCGGGCGCTTCGCCTGAGACTTCTTCACCGTTGATGATCTGGAAGCTGGAAGTTTGCAACACTTTGACAGATGAAGGGCGGTGGCTTTTCAACATGTGGCTCTCGTTTCTGCGCCGCGCACATTCAAGTTTACACGAGCTCTGCGGATGGAGGGCGGTTCCTATTCAAAATGTGGCTGTCGCCGGGGCGCTGCGCACATTCGTAAAAAGATTTGCCGCAACTGCACGGATTGAGGACGGCTGAGTTTTAAAAGTTGTCTCTCGCCTGAGCGCCGCGCACATTTGTTTCAAAAGTGTGCCGCAGCTTTACGGATTGAGGGTGGCTGCTTTCAAAATGTGGCTCTCGCCTGAGCGCCCCGCACGCTGGGCTTGAAGGTCTGGAGCAGCTTCACGGATTGAGGGCGGCTCCTGGTCAAACTGTCGTTCTCGCATGAGCGCCGCGTACAGAGCACTCATTTGTAATTCCGGTCATTTGTAATTCCGGTCATTTCCAATTCCGGCCACGAATTGCAAATGAGAGGTGCCGACGGGAAGGCATGTGCTCAAGCGCTACGCGCAGCTTCTGCTTACGCTCGTAAAAGATCACAATAATAACGGCAACAGCAACGTCGTCGCCGTTCCGTGTGACACGCAGGATTTGCGTGTCACGTCTACGCGACACGCAAATTCTGCGTGTCGCGTCGCCCGGCCGCCCAGAACGCGTTCCGGGTGACACGCAGGATTTGCGTGTCACGTTTAATTACGCGACGCCGCCCCGAGCGCGTTCCGTGTGACGTGACACGCAGGATTGGCGTGCCGCGTAGACGTGACACGCAAATCCTGCGTGTCCGCCCCCCTGGCGTGGCCCGCGTGACACGCAGATTCTGCGTGTCCCCACCCTGGCCCCCCGGACCCCCGGCGTGCGACACACAGATTTTGGGCCCGCGTGACACGCAGATTCTGCGTGTCCCCACCCCAGCCCCCAGGACCCCCGGCGTGCGACGCGCGTATTTTGGGCCCGCGTGCCACGCAGATTCTGCGTGTCCCCACCCCGGCCCCCAGGACCCTTGGCGTGCGACGCGCAGGTTCTGCGTGTCCGCCCCCCTGGCGGGGCCCGCGTGACACGCAGATTCTGCGTGTCCCCACCCCGGCCCCCGGACCCCCGGCGTGCGACGCGCAGATTTTGGGCCCGCGTGACACGCAGATTCTGCGTGTCCCCACCCCACCCCCAGGACCCCCGGCGTGCGACACGCAGATTTTGGGCCCGCGTGACACGCAGATTCTGCCCCCTGGCCCCGTGACACGCAGATTCTGCGTGTCCCCACCCCGGCCCCCGGGCCCTCAGCGTGCGACACGCAGATTTTGGGCCCGCGTGACACGCAGATTCTGCGTGTCCCCACCCCGGCCCCCAGGACCCTTGGCGTGCGACACGCAGATTCTGCGTGTCCGCCCCCCTGGCGGGGCCCGCGTGACACGCAGATTCTGCGTGTCCCCAGCCCGGCCCCCGGACCCCCGGCGTGCGTCACGCAAACTTTGGGCCCGCGTGACACGCAGATTCTGCGCGTCCCCAGATACCCGTGAACGCAGATTCTGCGTGTCCGCCCCCCTGGCGGGGCCCGCGTGACACGCAGATTCTGCGTGTCCCCACCCCGGCCCCCAGGACCCCCCGCGTGCGACACGCAGATTCTGACCCCGGCCCCCAGGCTCCCGGCGTGCGACGCGCAGATTTTGTTTGGGCCCGCGTGACACGCAGATTCTGCGTGCCCCCACCCCGGCCCCCAGGACCCCCGGCCGGCGTGCGACACGCAGATTCTGCGTGTCCGCCCCCCTGGCGGGACCCGCGCGTGACACGCAGATTCTGCGTGCCCCCACCCCGGCCCCCGGACCCACGGCGTGCGACACGCAGATTTGAGACCCGCGTGACACGCAGATTCTGCGTGTCCCCACCCCGGCCCCCAGGACCCTTGGCGTGCGACACGCGTGTCCGCCCCCCTGGTGGGGCCCGCGTGACACGCAGATTCTGCGTGTCCCCACCCCGGCCCCCGGGCCCCCGGCGTGCATCACGCAGATTTTGGGCCCGCGTGACACGCAGATTCTGCATGTCCCCACCCTGGCCCCCAGGACCCTTGGCGTGCGACACACAGATTCTGCGTGTCCGCCCCCCTGGCGGGGCCCGCGTGACACGCAGATTCTGCGTGTCCCCACCCCGGCCCCCGGACCCACGGCGTGCGACACGCAGATTTTGGGCCCGCGTGACACGCAGATTCTGCGTGTCCCCACCCCGGCCCCCAGGACCCTTGGCGTGCGACACGCAGATTCTGCGTGTCCGCCCCCCTGGCGGGGCCCGCGTGACACGCAGATTCTGTGTGTCCCCACCCCGGCCCCTGGACCCCCGGCGTGCGACACGCAGATTTTGGGCCCGCGTGACACGCAGATTCTGCGTGTCCCCACCTCGGCCCCCAGGACGCTTGGCGTGCGACACGCAGATTCTGCGTGTCCGCCCCCCTGGCGGGGCCCGCGTGACACGCAGATTCTGCGTGTCCCCACCCCGGCCCCCGGACCCCCAGCGTGCGACACGCAGATTTTGGGCCCGCGTGACGCAGATTCTGCGTGTCCCCACCCCGGCCCCCGGACCCCCGGCGTGCGACACGCAGATTCTGCGTGTCCGCCCTCCTGATGGGGCCCGCGTGACACGCAGATTCTGCGTGTCCCCAGCCGGCCCTCGGACCCCCGGCGTGCGACACGCAGATTTTGCGTGTCCGCCCCCCTTATTCTGCGTGTCCCGCCCAGGCGCGTTCCGTGTGACACGCAGATTTTGCGTGTCACGTGTACGCGACACGCAGGATTTGCGCGTCACGTCTACGCGTGCCCGATCGAGGGTGGCGCGCCCCAGATCCAGACTCGGGCGCGCGCTCGAATGCATTTGCCCTGGGGCCTCCGGGGCCTAACAAGCGCGTTCATGTCTAATTCCGGTCATTTGCAATTCCGGCCACGAATTAGAAATGAAGCGCGCCGACGGGGCGGCGGAGGCCACGTGCAGCACACGAATTAGAAATGAGCACTCTGTACGTTCGTTGCACAAAATTGCAACTTCGCGGATTGAGGGCGATTGCTTTTAAGAATGTGGCTCTCGCCTTTGTTCCGCGCACATTCGTCTTAAAAGGTTGGCGACAGCTTCATGGATTGAGGGAGGTTTGTTTTCAACATGCGGTTCTCGCCGTTGGTGCCGCGCACAATCGTTGTGGAATTGTGCAGCAGCTTCGCGGATTGAGAGCGGCTGCCTTTCTACATCTTGCTCTCGGCTCTCGCTTGGGCACCGCGCGCAGTCGTTGTAAACAACTGGAACATCTTCACGGATTGAGGCCGGTTGCTTTTCAACATGTGACTCTCGCCTGACCGCCGCGCACACTCGTCTTAAAAGTGCGAGGCAGCTCGAGAATTCGCACGGTTGCCATCCCAGGAACGGTGATCTGAAACGATTTAGGACTGTCAGGGCGCAGCAGTCACGCTAATTCGCGGCGTTGAAGGCCGAGCGAGGATTATCCAAATGTTGTCTTCCAGCGGGGCACTTCCAGTAATCATGGTAAGTTCTCATAGGGACATATGAAGAAGCAACTTGGAGATAGGGTTTATTGCAACACCGCTGGTGCGTCTTGGGTTTACTGTAGTCTACGTCCTCCAAATCATCCTCCGCCTCTCCCTCATTATTTCCCTTCCGATCATACTCCTTGTCCTCCGTCTTCTCCTCTTCCTCTTCCTTATTATCCTCCTCCTCCTCCTCCTCCTCCTCCTCCTCCTCCTCGTATGTGTGTTCCTCTCTCCCCCGTCGCAACAAGCACTCTGCGGCATCCTGGGCCCTGGACTATTAGATTTGACGCGACCCTCCATCCTCCAGGTTTCCTTCCTCCCTCCCCCATTCCCTTCCCTCAAAAGCCGAAGCATAATCACGACCAGAGCTACCGACCTGATCATCGTGACCGCAATCTGGGGCCAGATCGATCCGTGAGGGCTCAGTGTGTCGAATGTGGTGCAGAAAAGGACCAACGTGGATGTTTCACGACGCCGTGATGTGAGGCCCCCCTCCTGCCCCAAAAGCCGTCGTCCTGACTCCTAGCTGCCCCTCGTCGCACCACCAGACACGTCTGCAGAGCAGGCCAGGCGTTTCGGCCGAGACGGTCCCACCGCCCATGACCTGGAAGTTTGACAACCAACGACTACACGGACAGAAGGCGGGTTGTTTTCAAAATGTGGCTCTCGCCTTGCCGCGCAGTCGCCGAAAGCACGCAACATTGTGGGCAAATGTAGACCTCGCCTTGGAGCTACGCACATTCGCTGTATAGGCGTGCGAATGCTGCAATGCTTAATGGCGGAGAAGTTTCGAAATGGAGCTCCCGCTTGAGACTTTGAAGTATGTGACCAGGGACGCATCCTTGCGCAAAAGCAGCGAGGATGGAGGCCGCTCTTGTTCAAAGTGTTGGTCTCGAGCGGCATTTCTCTCACGACAGCCGAAGCATACTACTACGCAGCAGCTACACGGATAAAAGACAACCCCTTTTCAAATGGGGCTCTCACTGGGCACTCCCCTGAACCACGTACGGATACCTCGTCGCATGTCACAACCATAGCTGGATGGACACCTGGCAATGATTCTTCGAAGCGGGACTCTCGATTGAATGGCAAGTCCTTGAGACACTCGTCTCTGAAGGGGAAACTCCTAGCAACGAGAAGCAATGCTTGCAGGGCGTTATGAGAAGGGGACTTACGTAAGAGAATTTGCCGCATCTTTGATGCACCATGGGTTTCCTCTGGTCCTCACCCTGGCCACCGTCACGTTGTTCTCCCTGCTCCACATCAGGCCTCCACCCTCTCCCACTACTTCGTCTGCTACTCCTCATCCTCCTCCTCAGCATCGCCATCCGCACCACCATCCCTTAGAATGGCAAGATCAGCAACATCAGCAGCACAAGCAGCAGCATCGTCATCATCAACATCATCAGCATCAGCAGCATCATCCTCCTCATCAGCAGCATCCTCATCATGATCATCAACAACATCATCAACATCATCATCAGCATCAGCAGCATCATCCTCAGCATCCCCATCCTCATCACCACCACCACCACCACCACCATCATCATCATCATCATCATCATCATCACCATTGCACCACGATCGTCATCGGCATCGTCATATTCATCATCGGCATCATCATCTTCATCAGCATCATCATCTTCTCCATCATAATCAGCATGAGCAGCATCAACACCACTGCCATCATCAACAGCATCGGCAATAACATCAACATCCCTATGGCCAGTCCCATCACCATCAGAATATGTCATAAGAGTCGTCATCAGAAGCATCGGCAAAAGCATCAGCAGCATCAGCATCATAGTCATCATCATCAGAACCCATCACCCTTGCCCAATCATCCAAAACAGACGACCCATCGTCCATTGCCAATCGCCCATCGTCCATCATCCATCACCCCTCAGCCTCAGCATCATCAGGATCAGCAACATTACCACCGCCCATCACCATCAACATCATCACCAGCAAAATAATCATTAGCCATCATCATCACCGTCATCACCGCACCACCGCCACCACCACTACCATCATCAGCATCATCATCACCATCATGATCCGCATGATCATCGTCAGCATCATCATAATATGCATCATCATCTGCATCATCATCATCATCAGCAGCATCATCATCGTCAGCATGATCATCATCAGCAGCATGAGCATCAGCATCATCATCCTCCTCAACATCAGCATCAGCATCATCGCCATCGCCATCATAATGCTCATCATCAGCAGCAGCACCCCCCATCGTCATCATCATCGTCATCACCATCAACAGCACCACCAGCATCATGTAATCATCATCCAAACCACCACCACCATCATCACCACCATCATCATCAGCATCATCAGCATAAGCATCACCATCATCATCACCAACAGCATCGTCATCAACGTCATGATCATGATCATCATCATCATCATCATCATCATCAGCAGCAGCAGCAGCAGCAGCATCAGCATCAGCATGTGCACCATCATCATCAGCAGCATCATCATCACCACCACCATCACCACTGCATCACGATCATCATCGATAGCAGCATCATCATCTCAATCGTCGTCATCGTGATGATCATCATCAGCAGCAGCATCATCGGCATCATCAGCATCGTCATCATCAGATTGCTCTTATTCCCCCTCCTCCTCCTCCTCCTCCTCCTCCTCCTCCTCCTCCTCCTCCTCCTCCCCTCTTCATCCGCCTACGCCCCCTCCCCCATCCCCCCTTCCCCCCGAAAGTCTGGCGAGGGGCGCGCGGCGGCGACGCCGACGACGATGCCGACGCCGACGCCGACGCCGACGTCGGCGCCGACGACGGCCTCCGCAGATGGGGGGGGAGGGCACAGCACGCACGGCCCCTCGCGCCTCTCGGAGGCCACGAGCACGTTCCTCGACCGGCGCGCGCAAGGGCGCGGAGGGGGGATGGGGAGGGGAGGGGAAGGGAGGGTAGGGGAGGAGGGGGGGGAGAGGGAGACGGAGGGGTAGGAGGGGAGGGGAGGCGGAGGGAAGGGGAGGGGAGGAGCGGGGGAGGAGGGGGAGGGGAGGGGAAGGGAGGGGAGGTGGAGAGGAGGGGAGGGGAGGGGGGAGAGGAGGGGAGGGGAAGAGAGGGGAGGGGAGACGGAGGGGAGGGGGAGGGGAAGGGGAGGGGAGGAGCGGGGGAGGAGGGGGAAGGAGGAGATGGAGGGGGACGGTTCTTCGATGCAGTTTTGGTCACAGGGCTGCCCGCACAGCTTCGCCGTCATCCCTCCCCAACCAGGGCCACCCGAGGGACCTCGACACCCCGCCCCCGCTGGGGACCCTAGTCGCCCTTCGTGCTTTTCTTATTGTTCCAAGTGCAAGCTCCAGTTTGATCAAACCCCCTGGCAGCGACCGCTGCTGGGGGCGGGGGGGGCGGCTGCATTCGAATCGAACTCCGAAGCCGACAGTGACAACGACAAGGGGAGGGAGCATTGGGGGGAAGGACGACGAGGCCGTCGA
This sequence comes from Prorocentrum cordatum, assembly GCA_963575745.1. Taxonomy (NCBI): domain Eukaryota; class Dinophyceae; order Prorocentrales; family Prorocentraceae; genus Prorocentrum; species Prorocentrum cordatum. The sequence goes on along the minus strand of CAUYUJ010014253.1, from coordinate 183,412 downwards.
CGACGACGACGACGACGACGACGACGACGACGACGACGACAACGACAACGACAACGACAACGACGACGACGACGACGACGACGACGACGACGGCGGCGGCGGCGGTGACGACGACGACGACGACGACGACGACGACGACGACGACGATGGCGACGACGACGACGGCTCTCGCCTTCGGACGGTCCTCGATTAGCGCGTGTGTGTGGAAAAAGTGCAGCCAAATTGCCAGGAATGGCTTCGATATGTAGTGGCATGCGTGCTCTATGCCTGTATATGTAAACCGTCCGGCGCTCACAGCTACGTGCTTTGTGCTTCCCCCCGCCAGGACAGGCCCCGCTCCCCGAACTCAGCCCCTATACAAGTCCGAGTGCGGCCTGTGCGCATGGCAGGAGCTCCTACCGCGCCCTGGAGCTGGCCCCAGCGGCGGGCTCCCTCCCTCACTTACGGCCTCCTCCTCCTCGGCGGCCTCGCTTCTTCCCAATCTTGTAGGCGAGGTTGCCCACAGGCGCCCTCCCACTGCGGAAGGCTGCTCCGTGCGCCACCAGCGCCGTAGAGAGGAGACTGTTGACCTGCACCAGGCGCGCCGGCGGCGGGGACAGCCCCGGCGCGAGTTCGAGCGGGCTCAGCGGCGTGAGCTTCACCAGCTCCTTGATGCTCTGCTGCTGGGCCTCCCCCTCCGCGCTGAGGTAGTGCCGCGTTGCCTCCAGGATCTTGCTCGTGTGCTCCATCTCCGCCTGCGGCTCGTAGCAAACCTCCACGCTGCCCTCGAACGCTATGATCAAGCGCACTTTCTCCTCCTTGCCCGGCGGCGTGAACGTGGGCAAGCACAGCGCGAGCTTGCACCACTCGGCGAACTGATGTGCCGGGCCGATGTGCATCATCGCCTGAAGCCTCCGGAGGGCGTAGCATCGCGCCTGCCCGGCCGCGTCGAGCCCGCCCGGCACCTCGCCCTCCGCGAAGAACTCCAGGAGGGCCGCGGCCACGTCCAGGTGGGGGCTGTGGTGCCTGCTCGGGTCGTCCATGCCCTCGACCTCCTTGTTGTACTCCTCGAGGGCCGTCTTCATGGCTACTACTACCGGAGCGGTCTTGTTCAGGAGGAAACACAAGGTAACGATGCTCTCCAATGTACGCACGCGCGACTCGAGCTGCACCAGCAGCCGTTGCCCCAGTGAGCCGGCCTCCTCCTCGTCCACCTCCATGCGCTGCTGGCGCACTGGTCTGGCCGGCGGTGGCGCGGCTGCAGGTGGCTTGGCCGCGGCCGCGGGCGCCTGGGAGGCCGCTGCTGCCGGTCCGCCCCCGGCCGCGGGGGCCTTGCCCCCGGCCGCGGGCGCCTTGCCCCCGGCCGCGGACGCCTTGCCCCCGGCTGCTGGCGCCTTCCCCGCGACGTCGGTCCTCGGGGCCTTGGGCGCCGAGTGGCTGGCGCCTGCGAGGGCCTGCTTCCTCCAGCTCCCCGGCAAGCTCGAAAGTGACATTGTGATCTGTGAGGAGTGCGGTAAGATGTGTCTGTATATGATATCGGTACCAATGCTCGTTCTCTTGATCCTGGTAACACAGCGGGCAGACGTATGACGATGGCAACCAGGGTTCGAAGTGGACCCGGGCACGGTCGGCCTGGCAACAATGCGTTGCTAGGGCCCTCTGGAGATGCTGGGCCGCCACTGCTGTGGAGCTGAACGTGGATGAGCAGAGAACGCATTGATTCCATTTTGTGACACGTCTGGCGAGATCTCGCAACCCATGATTGCCCCCTTGCCCCTCCCATCCCAGATGGCGTAGCATGGCTCCTACTGTAGCGAACCTCGCTGGGCAGGGGCTGCCATCGTCGAGAACAGCAGGGCACCGCACTGGCAATTCAGCCCCCTCCTCCGGCCCGAGCCCGGGGCCATTGTCAGATTTTTGGCTTCGATGCTCTGGAGGGGGGATCGCCACGGTGGCGCGGGTGGCACGCAACTGCTTCATGTCAATAGCTAGGAAGATCTCCCTCCCCTCCTCCTCGAAAATTGCGAGCACAGAGTCGCCAATCACCTCGCGGAGCTGCTGGCCCTCGTCTAAGCAGTCGAGCGCGGCAATGTCTTCCCAAAACTGCTTCGCCCATGGATTGGCATCTGATGTGATTGTGCCCTGCTCGTTGACGGTGGGGTCCTCCTCGCACCGCGTCTGGCCGAACAGACTCGCAATCGCCTGCCGATGGTGGTGCGGGTTCCGCGCCATCGCCTGGTACCACTGAAGTCGCCTGACACGCAGCTCCAAGCTCGTCGGCACGATCCCCACCTCTCTCAGCGTGTCAACGCGCTTCATGGCTTGATAGTGGACCTCCTGCTCGGGGCCCTCCCATTGCTGCGTCGCCTCCCCCATAAGCAGCACCCGCGCGTACTTGCCGAGCAGCGCGTCAATGGGGCCGGCATCCTTCTCCGAGATGGCGCCGTCCTTGCCCGCGTACGCCGTGAGCCCGGCGAGGGCCGCTCCTTGCACCAGCGCGCGATAAACGGCAAAGCGGTATCTCCGTGGCGCCCGGCTGGTCCAGAATCTGCCCATCGATGCCCATGCTGTTTCGATGGCTGCCAGCCTCCTCTGCCGCTCCGTTGCGAAGCTGGCCTGGTGGTCCAGGAGGCCGCCCAGGTAGATGCCCTGCAGCGCTTGCTTGCCCTCCACCTCCTCGCTGGCCCAGAGCCGCCTCAACCTCACCCACGAGCCCGCGCCTACATTGCTGTGGACGTTCACCTGCTTCGTGATGTTCTGGGCGCCGCCGAAGCTCTGCGTGCCATTGGTGATGACGCGGTTCTCAACCGCAAGCTGGTGGATGGCGTGCGCGGTGTCTCGATACAAGACCTTCCTCGCGATGTCGTCGACGAAACCCGCGCTGGCGATGTCGACTTCGTCATCGGAAATGCGGCACGTGGTGTACATATCCCGGCCAAAGTCCAAGGTGCTGTCGAGCTCCTGGAAGCTCTCGGCCATGCTGGTGGAGAAAGTGTGCACGAAGAACTTCGTGGCGCAGTGATCCCCAGGCAAGCACCCCGTCTTGGCCCAGACGTCCTTTGCCGACTCCGGACAGCCACGATCTTCGAACCTCATGACAGCGTTAGTGAGACGCTCCCGAACAGGTTGCCGGTCGAAGGCCCTGGTCATCTCGGAGGCTGCTGGCAAGAGGCTATTCCACTGCACGCTGTAGAACGCATTCGTTGTGTCGTGCAGCCTGGTTGTAAACGAACGGCCTAACTTGCGGAGCCTGTGGGTGCCAACGAGTTGCGTGAGCATGGCGCCCTCTCGACGTCGGCCTGGGAGCCCCCCATGGGCCCACAGCGGTTCCTCAATGTCAGGGCCTCGCTTGAGGATTTGGCGGAAATAGCTGCGCCCGAGGCCGCACATCACCATGGTGGCTCTCTCCCCCTTGCAGCCTGGGGCCGCGTTCGCCCCTCCCTTTAGCAGCTGTATTGCACGCGCTCTATGCCATGGCAGTGGCGTGCTGCGTGTGAGGCGACACCTGAGCATGAGCACGATCAGCCAGTGCTTCCACTTCGGGCAGTCCAGCCTCTCTTCCTGGTGTCCGAGTCCTGGCTGTCTTCGACGTCTGTGGACCCACTTCGGGCTCATGAGGATCCGGATGATGTCGCCTGGGACCGACCATGCCGGCCACGCGCGCCAGCTGCGGAGGCTCCAGACACTCTTGTACAACCCCTCGATGTCCTGCTTCGCCAACGTTAGTGCGGTCTGGTGGTACTGCTCCAGTTGTGGTTGTCTGTTGGCCACCCGCTCGCTGAAGTCGATGATCTGTCCATCTGCTCCGCCCTCAGGGCCAGGAAGCAGCATGCGGTTCGCCCACTCGGCGGCGCCTGCCTTCGCCCTCGTTGATAGTGCGTATGTGCGTTGCCTCGGTCCTCTCCCGGTGCCGGCGATGAGCCGCGAGATCTTCCATGTTAGGTAGGCGTTGCCATGGCGCCGCGCTGCGTAGAGCTCGTCCAGGCGTTGTTGGTTGAGGTCGTTCACGTACTGCTTCTTCGCCTTTTTCAAGTATCGTGAGATGCGCCTTAACTCGATCTCCAGGTCCTGGCACTCTGTCCAGAGCTGGTCTGTGTCGTGCTGAATGCGTTGATCGCCCCGCTCTGCCAACTGCTGTTTGAGGTGCCTCCTCTGCCGGAGTAGTGCCCCGAGCCTATCGCGTAATTGTGGGTATTGTGCTGACCACGGGGAGTCCTTCAGCAGGGGCAGCGCGCCTTCCTGGATGCACTCCATGAGGACCTCGTTGAGCCGGTCGGTGGCGGGCATCCGCGCTGCGGCGTGCAAGTCCTGGTCGCGTCGGCAAAGTTGCTGCTCCACTCCTGCGAGGACCTCCTCACGACGGTGTCCTCGCAGCAGACACGCTGCTACAGCCTCTGGGTGCCGCGATACCTCTGCTGCACTCCTTCTCGGTGGCGGTGGCGCATTGTCGAGCTTGATCTGCACGGGTCTGTGGTCGAGGGGCCGCTGTGTGTCGATGAGCTGTAGCTCCCGCCCTTTGCGCTCGAGTACATTCTTCGCGACCACCCACTGCTCGAGCCGCTGCGGCAAGATTATGTGATCTATGTGGCTGGACCCGCTGTTGCCAACGAAGGTTGGCGGCGTGGGCGCTCGGGACAATGGGACCGCCCAGCTCCACTTCACGCACAGCTCTCTCAGCGCCGTGGCGGCCTCCTGCTCCATTCTCGGATTCGCGGTGCCAGCCACCGCGAGCTGCTCTGGTTCGTCCATCTCCTGATTCGTGCCCTTCTGCACCCCGAAGCCATCGCTGGCGTCGGCGAAGACGATGACGGTGTACCTGGGCCCTGTGAGCTCCACGACGCTGTCGATCCAGCTCTTGAGGCGCTGCACCGTCTTGATGTGGCGCTGCACATGCGCCGCTGTGCGTGGCCGCACTGGAAAATATATGCTGAAGAGCAAGAAACGATGCCCTTCACGGTGCACTGCCACGGCGCCGGCTCGCCCCTGGATGATGCCCGGCGGCTGGAAGCTCCGCTGGATGTCATTGGCTCCGAATCTCCGCTTACTCAGCCAGATCTCCACCCCCGTGCTGCTGTTGGTGAGCGCCCCGCCCCCGTACCCCCGCTGCACCTGCCAAAAGTGGCTGCTTCGGCGCTTTGTTACCTCCTCTCGACCGGCACGTAATTGCGTACCCTGCAGGCCAACAATGTCTTTGGCCCGCAGCACGTCGCTCACGTACTCTCGCCTCCCCACGGCGACGAGGCTCTGCACGTTGTAGCTGACGATGGCCCACTCCTGGGCCATCCTCCGCGCGGCGGGCTGGGGCACGAGAGAGAGCCACGCTGCCAGAACCGCGCCGCGCCAGGCCTGGAGGGCAGGCATGCGCTGTTCGCTGTGGGGTTACAGTATGGTGCGTGCCACGCCAGTGAAGCATCTGTTTGTGCCGCGTGGGCTACGACGACGACGGCGACGACGACGACAACGGCGGCGGCGGCAGCGTTGACGGAGGCAGACCAGGGGAGGAGTGGAAGGAGGAAAGGAGAGGGGAGGAGGACCAGGGGAGGAAGGGAAGGGAAAGGAGGGGAAGGAGGAGGGAATGGAGTGGAATGGAATGGATGCTGAGGGGTCAAGCCCCTTGCCTCCGCGGCGGCGAAGCACAAGCTAGCCACCCTCCAGGGGCCAACTCTCCTCCACACTGGGACTGTCCCGCTTGGCCCGCCTGCACTCCTTGGCCCGTTCAACCACCAAATGAGCCCAAGTAAACCCGTGCAGGCGGGCAACTCGGGCCAGGTCCGGGACGGGGACGCGCACCCCGTACTGGTGGAAGCTGGCGGAGGTTCGAGCCTCAGCCCCGGCCGAGGCACCAGCAGGCCTGCCAGCGGGCCCCTCCGAGGACCCAACAGCAGACGGCGAAGGCCCAACAGGAGAACCGGGGGAGGTGGACCTTTTCGATCTGTTCGGGGCTAAATGCCAGAACCTGGCAGCCCAAGGTGAGACTGCGCGACACTACGGAGCGCACGCGCTGAGCGCATCAGCCACGGATTGCCGCGGCCGCATACGGCACGGAGCCATCTGGGCCTCATCAGCTCCCAATTCCAGCATTCCACAGGCGGCCAGCTATTCCGTCATGTGCTCAATGTGAGCGCAAAGCTAACTACAGTCGGCGAGCTCCACCCTAGAGCCCGTGGCGCTGCCCACGCCGAAGCCGTAACTAGACCATTCAAGGATGCAGATTCGTGCCGAGCTTCACCAACAGAACCCACGCTGCCCCAGCTCTGCCTTCCCGCTGCCCGTCGTCGAAACTGGCCACGACGTTTGCCTCCACATGCCCTCTCAAGAGCTCCCTCGGGGCGAGGCTGACGGCAACAATCTCGCACAGTCGCGTTAATGCGGCTGTTGCGGTGGCGTCGCAGTCCTTGTTGTGCGCCCGTTAGACGTGCAGAGCCCAGTCTGCCTGGTCTTCTGCGACGCTCACTTTGCCTGTCCCCCAAGCCATGTGCAGACTACGGCGCGTTCGGGCCTGTGCGGGAGACAGTCGTTCTTCATGTACCAATGCCCGTTGAGCCACTCGACCGTGGTTTTGGTTTCCCTCGATGTGCACCCGCATCCGCCTCGGTGGGGGCGCCACGGCCGCAGGGGCGCCGTTAGGGGCGGTCGCTGGCGGCGTCTTGAAGGCAGGCTGGGCGCGCGGGGAAAGTTGCCGAGGACGCGGTCGCTGAGCAAGTCTCGACTGCCACCGGTCCCGTTCTTCACGCTAGCGCTGTAAGGAAAGTCCCCAACCTTCACAGCCTGCCTTCGCGAACTCCCCCCGCCGTTCTGCCCAGACTGGTTGGGCAGCCTCCTCGCGCCATCCAGGTCCTGCAGCAGAGAGGTAACATGTCTTCCCGCTGCGCTCGGCGCGCCCTTCCTCGCCGATGCTGCCATGGGGTCTCCTCCTCCCGTGCACAGGCAAAGGTACTGCGTCTCGCCCGCTGCCTTCTCCTCTTCTTCGTCCTGTCCCGCGTCCGCTGCCAGTCCTCCTCGGGGAGCGTCATGGTCGCATACAATCAAAAAATCGCGCAGCCCACTCCCAGCTATGGCGTCGTCTAAGGACGTCCGCCCAATGACGGCGAGCGCCACCACCTTGTGCTTGACTTCCAGGAGCCCCTCGAGTACGAGCCTGCCTCCTCCTTCTCTGACTGACATCGGTTCGGCCCTCGTCGCTGATGGCCGCAGAACCGTTCGAGTCCCTTTCCGTGCGTCGCCCACGTATCGTCGCCGCGCGGCGGAGCACAGAGCCTTCTGCTTCGTGGATGTTTTGAGCCAGCACCGTCGTCATGGCCCAGCCTTCGCATCCATGCCAAAAAAATCTCAGCGTCGTTCGGGGGCGCGCAAACATGGATTAGCGATCCATGGATTTGGAGCGCGGTCGCCTGATCCATGGATCGGAGGAGGTGCCCTCCCCAAAATGCGGCCGGTGCCGCCTCGCGCAGGGTGAGGAAACCCGCGATTTTCCATGGAAAAGGGACCCGTCGCTAATCCACGCCCCCTTAATGCATGTTTGCGATCGCCTGAGTCGTCTTCCGGAGGGCCTTGTCTCCCCCACCGCGCGCGCCCTGCAGCGGCAATGCGAGGGTCCACGCCCGGCGTGCTCTCGCCCGTCTGCGTGAGCACGCTGCCGAGCTGCGCGCTGGCGGAGACTCACGGCACCTCGAGAATGGCCTGCGCGACGTCAGGCTGCGCCCCCGAAATCTCGAAGAAGGCTAAAGCGGGGCTCGACGTCATGGATTCCAAGTTCGAGGGTTTCCACGAGCACAATCGTTTGAAGTTGTGTGCTCAAGATGCTGGTCAACTTGCGGAGCGTCTCCCAATCCCGCGACAGGAGGCACACGTTGTCGCACCAGGGTGCTTGCTTGAAGCGCACGCCCCCCATCACAATGCCAAGGTCGTTCGCCTCGTAAGCGCGGATCGCCAACAACATGCATCTGGAGATCGTGGCATGAAACTTCCGCGTGGCGTCGGTGCTCCCCAGCTTCTCGCTGCGATTGTACAAGATCGGGGTTGTACCGTGGTCGTTCCAATGCCTGGCACAATCATGCAACTCACGCCTTCGCGGAAGAGCGCTCGCCTATTCGGCGCCCCTACCTTCTCATCTCGGCCATCGCCGCTCCCGGCTGGAGAAAGTCTAACGCCTGGAGCACGTCCGCAACCAGAACAGCAAGTGAAACGCGATCGGGCCGCTCCCAGCTCTTGCGGAGTAGCAGCTGCAGCGGCGTGATCGGGTGAGCGGACCTCATGCCCGTCTCAAACCCCATGCACATCAGTCACGAGACCTCACGCGTGGGGGCACCAACTCTTCTTAAAACAATATCAAACTGGTCGTGTACCGTGCACCACTTCAGCGTCGCAGCCATCAGACCGATCCCCCTGTAGTCTGTGAGGTCGGTGCTGTGTGCCCGCTTCTCCCGGAAGAGCAGTACCAACTATGTCCACGATTCTACGTCGCCCTCCCCCCCTGCCAGCCCGGCACGGGAAAGAGAATACAAAGCGTACACCGCGTCCCTGTTGAGCCCAAGCAACAGCTCGTTCACAATATCGTCCTGGCAGGCTGCTCTTCCTTTGGCCAATCTCGATCTAGCCTGTAGTGCGTGGTGAATGCTGTACTCTTGCGGTGTGCGGTGGTCCCCTCTGGCCTCCTCCCAGCATGGCTCCTCGTCGAGTTTCTGTGGACGCTTATGCTGCCTGCCTTCAAGTCTCTGCGGGAGTGTGGTACTTATTAATTACAACTAGCCTCGAACACTGCCGGCCAATAAGATCGATCAAGCTGCTTTCGTCCATGAGCATCTCGCAATGCAAGGGGTCCCGCGTATGCCACTTGGCACTTCGCTCGCCGCCAAGACGGGTAGGTGACTAGCATCTTCTTGCACTCATCGTGGCGCCTCCTCCTCCTCCTCCTCCTCCTGAGTTGGCTCCTCGTAGCGCGCCTCTCCGTTGGGTTCCCCAGCCTCCCGGACAGCAGCCTTCAATTTCAACAATTCAGCACCCTTCATGTAGACATCCCGGATACTCTGGGTGCAGCCGCTGCCACCACGGAGGCATTCGCCGCTTCCAAGTGGTCGCCGAAGGCCTTACTGCTTCCCGCGCCGCCCTCGCCAACGATGGCTGCAAGATCGCGGGCGGTTCTTAGTCCGAACTCCTGCTCATCCGCCGCAATATTTGGCTGCCAACCGGTCAGGGTGCGTTTCCTGGTGGCGGCTGCCATTGTTATGTGGGCGGGCGCCATGTTCAGCCACGTTGGGTAATGGTCTCGCCGGCGATCTGCTACCATCAATGGCCTCGCATCCCACACCTCCCCACTGCAGCCCAAACCACGAGGTACCGTGATGCCGTCGATCATGGACTGGGCGCCAATCCCTGGGTGCTCGTAGGGCCGCCGTCGCCATGCCGTGGTCTACCACATGTTGTCACCTGTTTCACTCCCCACTTGTCGAGATGAGCCAAGAGCATCTCCTGCGAGATTTTCTCGGCTGCCCTGTGCATAATCCTCCAGCCCTGCTCCCGCTCAGCCCCTGGCATGTCCTGAGGCAACTCCACGTTGAAGTCGCAGTCGAGGATGAGCGTTCTACATCCCATCTACCTCCTCCAGCACATCCTTGAAATCTTCTGTCGGTGTGCGTTGATCTCGCAAGTTGCAGCTACAGACGCAGGCGCGGGATATTCCCAGCGCTGCCGCGTGCGTGCTGTCATGCATAGGCTCCGAGCCCCGATTGGCCCCAATCTTTTGTGGGCTCCCCACCGCCACGTAGTTCCCTAGCCAGTGGTGTACGATCCAGCCCGGGACGTATGCATGGGTCCGAGGGCCATCTTTACACCTCCTGAGGCCAGATGATTATGCTCGTGCCGTAGCGGTACGCGAGCACCCGGAACCCCTGAAGAATGAACTCGCCATACAACCTGCCCACGTTCCAACTCACGATTTGGCGCTCGAATCCCAAAACTCCTGCATCGGCCCCCTGTGCCCCCTCCGCCTGCTGAGACTCTGCCCTCATTCCTGGGCGGATGCCTGGGAAGGAGGAGGACAAAGAGTACGAGGGGATGAGGGGAAGGTGTGGAGGAGAAGGGCAAGGATAATGATCATGACGAAGGGGAGCAGAAGGGAGGAGAGAGGGACAAGGAGAAACGCCAGAGTCGAAGTCCCACGGTGGCAAAGCGTCCTCGCAGGCCCCGAGCCACAAGACACGGTATTGCCTGTCTCTGGAGCGGAGCTCGGAACAGTAGCAACAGCAGCTGCAGCAGCAGCAGCATTTCCTCCTCCTCCTCCTCCTCCTCCTCCTCCTCCTCCTCTTCCAACTCCCTCCTCCTCCTCCTCCTCCTCCTCCTCCTCCTCCTCCTCCTCCTCCTCTTCCTCCTCCTGCCGCTCCTCTTCCTCCTCCTCCTCCTCCTCTTCTTCCTCCTCCTGCCGCTCCTCTTCCTCCTCCTCCTCCTCCTGCTCCTCCTCCTCCTCCTCCTCCTCCTCCTCCTCCTCCTCCTCCTCCTCCTCCTCCCCCTCTTCCTCCTGCCCCTCCCCCTCCTCCTCCTCCCCCTCCCCCTCAACATCATCAGCAGCACCAGCATCATCATCCTGGTAAGCATCACCATCATCATCAGAATCAACATAATAATCATCATCAGCATCATCATCGTCATCGGCATCATTAGCATCAGCATCATCATCAACAACTACGCCATCATCATCAGCATCCTCATCGTCGCCATCATTATCAGCATCAACAGAATCGTCGTCATCACCATCATCACCATCATCATCATCATCATCATCATCATCATCATCATCATCATCATCATCATCATCATCATCATCATCATCATCATCATCATCATCATCATCATCATCATCATCATCATCATCATCATCATCATCATCATCATCATCATCATCATCATCAGCAGCAGCAGCAGCAGCAGCAGCAACAATATCGTCATCGTCCCCCTTCCTCTATCTTCCCCCCTGATCCTTACCCTCCTGCCTAAGGAACTGCCGCGGCCGCGGGAAAGGGCGGCGGGGAAGCGGGGGCGCGCTCGAGCTTGAGGTCTCTGTGGATGACGCCCTTTGTGGGAGGGCCGCCCGAAGCAACCCGCCGCGGGCGAAGAGAGATCACAGCCCGCTGGGGGGGGGGGCGGGGGGGAGATGGGCGGAGGGCAGAGGAGAAAAGAGGAGCAGCAGCACCACGGAATGAGGAGGAGAAGGACGAAAACGAGGACGAGGAGGAGCAGGAGGAAGAGGAGCAAGCAGGAAGAGGAGGAGAAAGCAGAGGAAGGGAGGCAGATGAAGAGGCGGATTAAGAGGAGGAGGCACGTGGGAGAAAGGAGAGGGGGGGAGGACGGGGGAAGATGAGGATAAAAAGGACGAAGGGCAGAGAAGGGAGAGAAGGGACCAGCGCAAAGCCAAGACGCATCAACGATGTTGCAAGGAACCCTCCCTCCAAGTTCCCTCTTCATAATGTGAGTGAGAAAGTTTTCTCTGCAAGGCCGCGCGGCGGCCGAATGCTGGTGCAGTCCCAATGCCCTATGACTAGGGCCAAAGCGGCGGCGGCGCACCAGACGATTTATTGATCCCCCACATCCTCCTCTCGAATGTAGGCGCGGCAGAGGGGCAGAGACGCTGCACTCCTCACACCGGGTGAATACAATGCTGGCCCGATGCCGCCCCCTAATAAAGTCTGTTGCCGCGTGCCGCAATTCACTTCCCTCGGCTCGCAGGCCGGGGCACCTCAAGCGCAAGGGCGGCCTGAAGCTCAGAATCTAGAGTGTGGATGTCCAGACTCACCGGTCCCCGGTCCAGACCGTTACGCCTCGATGCGCACGCCCCCGTAGCCACCACCAGACCCTGCAGCAGCAGCAAGACCTCCTGGGTTCGCGGGCCATGGAGCGGCGGCCCGGGGCTGGACCTTCCGTTCCTTGGCTCTCTCGCGCTGTCCGCGGCGCACCCTGCTGCTCGGCAGTCGGCACCATGCTGAACACTCCGTCGCGGAGGAACTGCCATAGCACCTCTTTGGGCTGCACGGCCTTCGTCAGCACGTCCGCCAGCATGTGGATGTTGGACAGCCACTTGAACTTGATGGCCTCCTGCTCGAACAAGTTCTTGACCACCAGCAGGTTGATGAGGGTCTGCCAGGACACCGACATCGAACCGATCTTGCACGCGTGGTCGTAGAGCGACTTCGCGTCCGTAACCAGCGCTCCTGGGACCTTCAGCGCCAACCTCCAGTCCCCTTGCAAGGGCGGTTCCCCATACAAGATGGCCTCGATGAGCAGCCGGAAGTAGAGCTGCCGATCCGAGGCAACGGGCATCGCAGCGGACTCGGCCGCCACAGTGGATCCAACCACTCGCGTGATAGTGCTGCTCTGGAACTCGACGAGACAACAGACCGTTGATTCCATCAACGCGCGCGCGTCCGTAACCATGCTCATGGACTCCGCTCGGCAGTTATAGCCGGGTTCCTTCGCGAGCGACGCGCACATGAGCGCGAGCACCTGCAAGCGCTCGATGTCCACGCGGCGGGTCCGGAGAGACGCAAGACCTCTCCTGTCGTAATCCTCGAGCTGGTCAATGATATCGTTGAGCATTCGCAGGTGAAACAATCGCCGCCCTTTTTCGGATCCTTCTGCGCGAATGCCGATACACTGCGTGCGAGCCGTGGCGCCACGCGTGCGACGCGCCAGCGCACCCTCCGGAGCAGGCTCGGGAACTCGTGGTGCTCTTCTGGGGTCATCTCCCGCTCCTTGTCCTCGCCCCGCGCAAGGAATCGCTTCGTCAGCTTGCCGACGTACTCGCGAGCTGATCTCCACGTGGCCGGGGTAGCGCCGCCACTCCTCCCCGAGATAAGCAACTGCCTCCTCGTCGAAGCCCTCCTTTCAACGCTTGACGCTGAAGCGCTCGTTGATATTCGCCTTCACCTCCTGGCACCGGGGTCGCGCCAGACCCCGAATTCAAACCGCGTGCCATCGTCGACGCGCAGCGCCCGCAATGCAATCAACTTGCCGGCCACCCGGTAAACGAAGACGGCCAGGGCACAGCGCAGCCCCACGAAACCCGCGCCCGCCAACACCTGGCGGGCTCGGAAGTGCCACAACCGAGGCGCCTCCGTCAAACCGCGCGCTGCATTCAGCAAGCGAAGCAACGCATAGGGCCGCGCAGCTGGCCATCCAGCGCCGTCGACGGCCGGGGGCCCGTGTTTGGGCGCCCTCGCGCGCAGCTCCCGCTCCAGCTCCAAACCAGACAGGAACGCAGTCGCCGCGCTCAATCACTCCAAAGTTTAATTCATTGCCGTCGCGATAGTCGCACACACCAGCACGGCCAATGGAGATGCGGTAGGCGAACCCGTCTTGAATAGACCAAACTGCGGGTCAAAATGGCCAGGGCTAATCAACCGCGACTTCGCCTCCAACTCTGGCCCTCGCCCCCGGTTCGTGCGAACCGAACGCATGGGCACGAGATGAGATCGTCCTTCGGGAAACTCCTCTCCTCCTCCTCGGCGACCAGCTCCACCGTCTCGTTGGCGATCCACCGCCGCCACTCGGCGGCGTCAGCCTTGTCGAACTTAGCTGGTTCATGCTGGACGAAGCGACGTGGGCCTGGCTCCTTGGCATTCTGCTTTATCGCGAGCGCGGACGCGTCGCGCTCGCACCGCTCCTGCTGCAGCCATGCGTCACACGCGGACCGACGCGTTGAGCCACTCCTCGCACGTCAGCGGCCACCGCGCAAGACCCGCTGGAGTGTCCAGATAGTACACCGCCTGTGCCTCAGCATCCGGCTAGTCATGGTAGACGAGCGCGAGGCCCACCCAGCTGCCCTCCATTCGCTCGTCGGCACGGTTCGCGCCGTCGCCCTTGCAGGCGCACTGGCCCGTGAAAGAGAGCATCGCCGAAAGGCAATTGCACTCCCCGTGGCGCTCTCGGTCGTAGAGGCGACGCCGTGGCTCTCGACGCACGCGAGCTACTCGCGCGATCCGCTGAACGAGCGCGAAGATGCCGCCAAGGGCGCTCTGGTCGAACCCCTCCTGGGGCTCCGAGGGAAACGCGGCGTTCATAGCCACCTCGCGGAAGGCTGGCAGGCCACTTGCGGGGGCAGCCTGCAGACTGGATTTCTTGGCGCAGCCCGGAGCGGCATCCATCAAATGCTTCCTTTTTTGCTCAAGCTTGAAATCGCCTCTGGGAATCGGCGGGCCCGGAAGGCCGCCGGGGCCCAATGTTCCCAGAGAAGCCCCCTTAGCCTACTCCTCGGTGGCAGTAGAGGTCTTCAGGTCCCCGCGAGGCTGCCTAGGTCCTTCGAGCTCTCGATGTCGTTCGCGCTCCTCCTTGAGCTCCTTGAAGAACGTCCTCTTCGCCTTCTTGATATCCGCCTTGGGCGCGACATCCACGACGTTGTGGAAGGCGCAATCATCTCGCTGCCGCGCAAGACGCGCGCCCGCCTGGACGGGCCCCTCGGCCGCGGCCTCCTGGGAGGAGGCGCGCAGGAGCTGCCGGCGAGCAGCGGGTAGAACGTGGCCGCGCCACGATAAATCATACCGGCCGCTGCATTCTTTTGCGATCGCAGTCGCGGGACCTCGCCGCCTCTCACAGTCTCGCCTTGACGGGGTCCGGCGCCCAGGCATGCACCCTCGATCCTGGGCGCAGATCACCGAGGACAGTCGGCGCCAGTCTCAACAGCGCCCCCCGCGCCTTGCCCGTCGCGTCGCGCTCCAGCGGCATCATCTCGGCGGCGGCGCGGACCTGGGGCGATCGCCAGGCTATGCCCTTAGCGCCGAGAACAGACATGAAAACCTCGTCGTCGTCCCCGTTGGCCACCTCCGCGACGTTCAAGATCCGCCCGGAGACGGCCTGCTCTGGTGTCAACCCGTTGCGGCTGATCGTCGAGTTCTTCGCGTTGACGATGGCGGCCAAGGCCACAAGAGACATGGAACTCGCGCACCACTGGGCCCCAAAAAATACTGAGCAGGCCCCCGCGGCGCTCCGCCAAGCCGCGATGCCATGCAGCGTGGGCTCGCGTCGTCATGGCGTCGATGCCAAACTGCTCCATCAACGCGTCGAAGTAGCTCCCAAACACGCCGCCCTGGTCGATCACGACGTTCCCGGGCACGCCGCAATGCTTAAACCACTCCTTCATGATCTGGCGCGCTGCGCGCTTGGTCATCCTGTTCTTGAGAAGGCGTGCGCAGTGCCACCCCGTGACGGCGCCCACCGCGCTCAGAACTACCAGCTGATTTCCGGCCGCGCCCCGCAGGCACCTCGCGTCGATCGCGACCGTCACGTTGAAGCCGAAGGGGCGCGCGTCAGCCGCTCCCTGCACAAGGCGGGGCGGCGCCTCCAATTCCGCGCGCGTCGAGCACCGCCAAAGCCGCGCGCGCGCCGGCGCGTCGGGCGCGTCGCCGCCGAGACGCAGCACCTGGATGGAAGACGCTCGGCTGGGGCGTCTAAGACCGCGATGGGCCTTCCGAACAGCACGACGCGTGCTCTTGGGGCCTTTCGTGATGATGTCCTGCCGCGCCACCTCGGGGAGCTCCATCTCGGACCAGGAGGCTGCACCCCCCCCCTCCTCCGCCGCGAGGTGCTGCATGGACTCCTCTTTCACCGTCTTCTGCAATGCCTCGCAACCTCGGCTCGAATCTCTTGGGGCGTTCTGCCCCACGCAGGTCTCTCCGACACGTTCCAGGGAGCCTCTCCTGGAACATGTTGCTCGGGCTCTGGCCCTCAACGCCTGGGCTCCTCCGCGGTGCCCAGGAGGCGCGCCGCAGGAAAGCTCTCACATTCCCGCGCTGATGGGCCAAGAAATCAGCACCAGTCAGCACTGCCTTGGCGAAGTTCTCCGCGCGGCTTCCGCGCGCAGAGGTGCAAAACCTCGGAGTTTGACAACGCTTGCGCGGTGCTCTGGAGGAAGATCGCGTCCTCGAATGCTGGGTTCGAATTTGCTGCGTTCATGGATGGCTGGCTCCAGGCGGTTGGTTGTGCGTGCTCCACAACCATGGCGGCGCGTCCTCCTGCAGCCTGCCAATGCATCACCTCGTCAGCGAACGAAAGCAACATGCGGTGCTTCGCCCGCCCCGTCGTAGTCGGCGCACTCGCGCGCGCGTTTGCTGGCCTGCGCACTGCGTCCGACTCCACGCTGTGCGAGGCGGGGGCAAGGTCGCGAAGTCCTGATCAACTGCAACCAAGTGCGCTCGTGCCTCACTCCTGTCCTGGACCGTCAGGAGGTCGAATGCCGGGGGGGCGATGGGCCGATGAGCTCTCCATCCCAAGCTCGCCGCCACGATCACGATCTGGCGCGCCCGCGCGAAGATCACCTAGATTCTCCAGGGCCCCGGTCTCCGCCGGATCCCCCGCCGAACAGGCACTGGGAGCTCCTGTCAGCCCTGCTCTTGCAGTCGTAAGCTTCCTGTTCGCGATTTTCCCGACTATCAAAACCTCCAGCTACATAGGGTTGCTCAGGATGTGCCTGCGAGCACCTCTCGTCATGAACGCCTCGTTGTCCGCGTTATCCATGAAGACCTCCTCGTCGCTCGATGCCGCCTCCGCGGGCTCAGGGTTGCTGGTGTGATAATGGGACATGCTGACCTCTGTATCTCTGGTGCCTTCGCCGTCGTTGCTGTCTACGTCGCGCGAGTCCTCCTCGACGGCCTCGTCGGCCGCGGCGTCATTGCCCTCATTCTCCTCCTGGCTCGCTGTTCCACTGAACATCTTGTCGGCGAAATCGTCTTGCTCCTCCGGCTGGCCAACGGGGAAGGCTCTGGCGACCGGCGCCGGGCAATCCAGCAATGACACGCGCGGATGCCTGGACGTAGCCGGGACCAACGGCTTGGCCACGCCGTTTGCTACGAACGTTCCGCCCCTGAAGCTGACCGCCGCGCCCCACCCTGCCACATCGTTAGGGCCGACGAGACGGGGCATCGACCTCGGAGATCACAGCCTCGCACTACGCACAGTTGATGCCGACAGTGCAGCACCACGCACGCTTCGACAACAGCGGCACACCGGGGCCGAACTTGAAGTACTTGTGCTGGTTGATGCCGCGGCACGGCGCGCCCGTGGCATCCAGGGCCTTTTGCGACTCGACGTGCCTAAGACGTCCGTAGCGCAAGCAGAAATGCCTAGCGACAACCCAGGAATCCCCCAGCAATGGAAAGCCGAAACAGACGCACCACATGGCGAGGGCTCTTGTCTCTTCAGCCGAAGCCCGCACCCGCAGCCTCCGTTGAGCTCGCCCTGCTCTCTCTGCGCCTCGGACAACTCGAGCCGTGTCTGCCAGTGGCCCGATTGGGCATCTCAGCCACGACAGCACTGTGCGGAGATGGGACAGGTACCGGCTCAACGACGACGAGCTGCGAAATAAACCAACAAAGCAATCCAGCGCTACCTGCGTGGGAGGCCACGGGTGGCTCCCGCAAGCACGCGCTGCCTGCCCGTAGAGGCGAACCGCGGACGCGTAGCCAGGAGCACTGGTTTTCCAACCGCAGAATTCCAGCCAAACTGCCTTCTCAGTGAACGCCGTTGGCGCCGAGCTGGCCTGCAAAAGCTCTGTGCGTGGCTTCTTCGTGGGGGGCACGCACGGCCCACAATCATGCTTCGCCAGTGCAAGAATCGCTTTTGCGAGGGGCTCTGGCTCGGGAATCTGCCCAGAAGCCCGCGCCACGGCACATAACCGAAGCGCTGCCTCAGCTGTCGCTCTGGTCTCCGGCGCTGCAGGCGGTGAACGTGGGCCTGCGGCTCCCTGGCGACCAGGAGGCGAGCTTGATGAAACACCTGCCCCACTAATATTCTGGGGCGCTGCCACTCGGGTTGCAGGGCTGCATACAGCAATCAGCGCACGAACGAACGTCTCGGGAACGGTGGTTAAAGGTGCCCAAATAAGCGCCGCTTCCTCCACAGTAATGCCACGGAAATCATCACTGTTCGAAACGCCTGCCTCCTGAAGCTTGCTGCACAGCGACGCCACGTCCACGTCGGCCCTGGAAACAGCAGCCGCTGTTCGCGGATCATCCCTTTGTCGCGGCGCGGGAAGATGGCGGCGCAGTCGCAGCCGCCTGCTGCCGCCATGGCGTCTTAGCCGCTGCCACGGGGGCCGCCCACGGGCCCGCGCGCAACAATGGGTCCTTTCCTGCCGGGGGCTTCTCCAACGCGCAGTGGATCACCGACTTCAGCGAACACCTCTTGCACTTCGCGTAAATCGCGATGCTGTTGGACTGCCACTTATCTGGCCAACCAAATAAGAACACGCAGCCCGCTGCTGCATTGGCCCCGGGTCGAGCTTCGCCGTCGGAAACGGGACCAACCGCTCGCCGTCGAACTGCGAGTCGTACATGGCTTGACGCATTTGCTGTTTCTCCAAGTCGTTTTGCACAGCGCTGGCGGTCATCGCGCAGCTCCGCCCCGCTGCGGTGGCCATGCCGGGCGCGGGGCCCCAGCCGCAGCCGGAGGAGCCGTCGCTGCGGCAGGCGCGCGCAAGCTCGCGGCTCCAAGGCTGGCCGCTCCCAGAGGCGCTGGAAGATGAGCTCGTCGTCAAGTAATCCCTGAAGATGTATTGGCGCGGGTGCCAGTCGGCGGGGATCTCGTCAACAGGAGAAGAAGGAGGAGGCGGAAGTGGAGAAGAAGGAGGAGGGCGGCGAGGAGGAGGGGCAGGCCAAGGACAGATAGGGAGGCCAAAAAAATGGCTACAGACACACAGGGCACCGAAAGCCACAGGTACGACGAGAGCCGACACACCCCGAGAGGAGAGAGGAACAGAGGCAGAGAGGGGAGGAGAGAGGGAAGCAGGGAGGGAGGGAGCAAAGAGAGGAGGGGAAGTACAGCCGCAAGATGGGCAACGGCCAGGACATTCGCCACCCCCAGCCACTAGAGGGGGTCGACGCTCGTAGTGCCCGAACCTTCGTTGGCCCGCAGCTGGACCTATCACGTCGATGCCGAGGTGCATCGAAAACGCAACGAACACGTAACGGAAGCAGTTCACGCAGTGCACGAGTAAGGATCAAGAGGCGCAACAAGTCGTTTCACGTCGCTCCAATCCTCGAGGTTCGTGTGATCAGAGCCTAGTTGGGGAAACCTGTTTCGGACCGCGCGGACCACAGCAGCCGCCAACAGCTCACAAAAAACGTCTCCCCCCCAGCCCCCCCACCCCCTCCCCCGAGGCAGACAGATTGGTGGGGCAGGGGTGGGAAAGATGGGTGCGCCGTCCATAATACAGGATGGCACCAACAATCTCTGCAAGGGGCTCGCACGCCACAGCGCACGCAGTGGTAGGTCGTCGTCCTTCCGCCCCGACATGCATTGGTCCACAGTGTGAGCTGAAACCTCTGTGGACGCCGAAATCGCGTGTACCTCAGGGAGGTCCCAAACGCTGGGCGCTTCTGGTTGCCACTCGCTGGCACGAGCGGGGTGGACCATCAAAGCTGGCACACGCAGTCGCTGGGTCATGCACAAAAGCCGGATGATGGCTTGAAGGAGGGCGTTTTCGAGTCGCACGTGCTCACTCTCAGCCCTCGTGAGATGCTTGCACCCCCATCTGAAGGAGTGGCCCCTCACCGGTCGCATGGCGCAGGAACGAGAGCTGGGGTAGGACCTTAGATGCGCTCCACGTGGCAATGGGGAGGTCGGCAACCACAGCGCAGGTCCCCTCCTCCATCTTTCGGAGCCACATCGACACCGTATCAGAATTTGCGCTGTTCCCCTCCACAGGGCCCGTGCCGCTGGCAACAATGAGCGTAATGATCGGGAGACCCCAATATTGAGCAGTGCGCTCAACATGTGTTCCTCCTCCTGTTCCTCCACCTCCTCCTCCTCCTCGCACGTAGCTCACCTCCTCCTCCTCCTCCTCCTCCAAAAGCGCGGCGTCGAGATTATCCTGGCATCTCGAAACTCCAGCAGCTGCCTGGAATGCTTCAGCTTGGCGTCCTTCCACGCCCCCTCGGCGCGGCGGACCGCCTGGCCTGGCGACGCGCTTGAGGGCAGGCCGACTGGCGCCTGCGCCGCCTTCTAGGGAGTCCACAAAAGGCGTACGCGCCCAACTACGTACATGAACACGGCCCCTCGATCCGCGTGACCGGCAGCATGTACGAACATTCGCGCAATGCGTACTTTCGAAGCAAGCGTGGATTCATGTGCGTGTGCGTCCTTCTATCGCTCCTGACCTTCTGCGTCGAGAGAATTATTGCTGGTCGGGTCGGTCATCATGGCCATCGCGGCCGCGAGCGCCTGGATAGTAGACGATGCAGCGGCCTGCACTTTGTCCGAAGCGATCTGGAGGTTTGGCTGGTCCTTCAGGCCGTTGCTGCCCTTGGGATTGAAGAGCCTGACTAGACGATTACACGTGCCGCACTTCTTCGAACTCAACGGAATATTGTGGTTGTACTCTTGAGTGCCACATCCCACGCATGCGCTGCATGGCTTGAGCGTGAGCATACGAGCGCGACCTCGCCTTCGCTCGTGCAACCAGCCGCGCGAAACGAAGGAGTGAGCAGAGAGCGCACAGCCCCCCAAGAACCACGTGGAGGCGCGAGGTCAGGCCTCGGATGCCAAAATGGCGCTCGAGCCCAAGTTGCTTGAGAGAGGGGGAGAGGGGGAGGCGGAGGAGAAGGAGGACGAGGAGGAGGAGAAGAGGGAGCAGGAGAAGGAGGAGGCGGAGGAGGAGGCGAAGGAGAGGGCGGCGGAGGAGGAGGAGCAAGAGGAGGAGGAGGAGGAGGCGGAGGAGGAGGAAGAGCTGCAGCAGGAGGAACATGAACAGGAGCAGGAGCAGGAGCAGGAGCGCCACCTCGAAGCCTCGTCGCCTTGGACGGCGACGACGACGACGACGACGACGACGGCGGCGGCGACGATGACGGCGACGGCGACGGCGATGTCAACGACGACGACGGCGACGACGAAGACGACGACGACGCCTCGGACCCCCCCCCCGCCGGGCGCGCTGGCCTGCCGGTGGAGAAAACCCAGGCCCTCGCTGAGCTGCCGGAACACGAAGGAGGCCTCTGGCGAGCGCCCGGGGGTCCCGCCGCCCCCGCCCCCACCGCGCCGCCGCCCTCGAGCTGCTGCCGACTTGTTTCGCCGCGACGACGACGGCGACGGCGGCGACGGCGGCGACGACGGCGACGGCGGCGGCAACGGCGACGGCGACGGCGACGGCGACGGCGACGGCGACGACGACGTCGATTGAGAGAGACGGCGACGGCGACGGCGACGGCGACGGCAGCGGCGACGACGACGACGACGGCGACGGCGATGGCGACGGCGACGGCGACGACAACTCTGTCAGGCAGCATCATGGCCACATCAGAGCTGAGTAAGGGAGGAGAAGGAGGAGGAGGAGGAGGAGGTTGGAGGAGATTTGGTGAGGAGATGGAAGATGGAGGAGGAGGAGAAAGAGGAGGGGGAGGAGGAGGAGATGGAGTGACTCAAAAACTGAAGGGATCAAGAGCTGAAGGGGTTAATCCCATTACTGAAACACCGTACTCATACTCTTGATTCGTGGCAGTTCACGGTCATTGCGTGGAATTGGTGGGGTGGCAGTTCTTGGAATGCAAAGCCTTCGGCAAGTGAGGGATGGGAGATGTAGTGGTGGCAGTGTTCATGCCGGTACTGGCATCCGAAAGCTAAGAGAAGGTGCATACGGTGCGGGGTGAAGAAGAGTTCGGCGACGGCGACAAGTCCGAATGGTGCAGGGGCTACCAGTCAGTTCCCATCGCAGGCGCCGCCTTCTCCCACCCCCCCCCCTGCGGACTTCTGGCCAGAGTTGTCAATGCCGCCACCTTGGCCGAGCCCACCGTTGTCGAGCCCGACGGGAGGCAACGGCGGCTACGGCGGCTACGGCGGCGACCGGTCCACCCGGGCCTGGGCGGCGGGGGCCGGTGGGAGCCTCCGTGAGGGGGGCGTCCACCTGCGCAGGTGGCGCGGGCGAGGGCCCCCCTGGGGGAGGAAGGAGGCTCCCTTCGATGGAGGGCTGCTGGTGAGCACAACTGAGCGCCGATCAAAATGGGTCTTACGCGAGATGGCACGGCGACCTTACGCGGCGGCTTACGCGGGCCGCCAGCGCGGCACGCCACATTGGGCACCTACGCGCGAGTTTGCGCGGGCAGCTTACGCGCCAATGTCGGCGCAGACAACACTGTTTTTTTGCGTCCCTCAATTGGGACATGCGCCGAGGTGACGCGGCAGCGCGTGACCCAGCATGGACCAGAATCATTAGCCGAGGCAGTCGGGGCAGTTGTTGGTCAGCCTTAGTCATTCGACCATGGGTGCGCAGGGAAACGGGCGTGGGTCGGGAGGACGGGCGTGGGTCGGGAGACGAAGGGAAAGGCGTAGACCCAGATTCGGGCGGGACCATGACTGCTATTAAGAGAATGGGGTTGCTGGTCCAGCGCTGCGCTTTGCCTGATTGAGCTGCGAGCTCGCATTCGGCAAGAGGGGCGGCCCCGATGTCGCAACCCCCGTGCAGGCAGCGAAGAAAGTCCTGGGGGCCCGCCACCGGGCACAAAGCGCTGCGACCTGGCGGGGCTGCCCACGGCTACCCGTAGCAGACGCGGCAGAGAAAGCTCCAGTGTCTGCAGCATCCCTTCAGAGCTGGGCCAGCCCGCGCGACTCGAGGGATACGTTGGAGGCGCAGCACCCCCGGCAGGCCAGCCAGGTGAAGACTCCGCAGGGCGCCACGCAGTGATGCAGTCCACGCTGAGCTGCGCGCCTGCAGGGACGACAAGCAAGGGTGGCGGCGGGCGGAGCAGCCCCAGCCGCCACATCCGGGCAGCGACGGGGCCATCGCCCCCAGAGGCGGACACACTGAGAAAGGGGGAGAAAGCGCGTTCGAGCCGGAGCTGCGTGGAGTTGGGAGCTTGGGGGGGCCAGCGAGACGATTAGGGCTCAACCCTGCGGCGCGAGGGATCGCGGCTCGTGGCGTCTCGGCCCCGGGCGCCCCGGGACCGCGGGCGCGGCAGGCGGGCCGACGCGCGGCCACCGAGGATCTTGAAGACCTCGAAGCCCTCGAGGCTCAGAGCCCAGCTCAGGCAGGCGTTGAGGTCGCTGCCATCGTGGAGCGCGGGGTTCAGCGGCCTCCGATTGAAGGCGCACCGCTGGTGCCATGCGGCCGCTGGAAAGTCGCGATGCACTCACTGAACGGCCGCATCGTTCGCGCCAAGGTGCAGATCACGAGCTGGGGCCAGGGGGCGGCAGGGGCAGCCCCACTGCCTGCAGCAAAGGCAGACGCAGCCCATGGATCGAGGGCCAGCGCGGCACTGCCTTCACGCGCCCAGCTGCTGTGGTGTTGGGAGTGGGCGGGCCAGCCGCCCTCCCAGCTTGTGGCGGGGGGGCGACTCTCCCATGGCGCTCCTTCGGGCCGCGCCTTCGGGCCGCGCGGGGCACCGCCCAGAGCCCTGCGAGGTGGCCGCGCAAGAGGGCGCAGCGAGGTTGGAGCTGGAAGCCACGGGGCCCGACGGCTCCAGCCTGTCGCCGCTTCGCGAGGCTGCGCGGTGGTCAGCGCGTGGGCCGGCGAGCTTGCGGTCGAGGCCGTGGCTGTCCTTCGCAAGGCCCGGGTCGAACCCGAGGCCTGGAGCGATCCCTGGGGGCGGGGCCTGGTCAGCTGCAGTGCGATTGCGCCGCGGTGGGGGCCGAGAGCGGCCTTTCCGCGCGGGGCGAGGGCGAGCGCGCGGGATCGCGGCCCGCAGCCCCGCGCCTAAAAGAAACAGCTGCAACCCGTTTCTGCACCGTGCGGCGCAGCTGCCCAGGGCCCTGTTGGCGCAAGAACTCGCGCGGGAGGGCCATTGGGACCAGCCGGATGTCGTTGCCCAACATGTATTGGGCGCCCTTGAGGAAGGCGGGCCAGTTCAGCTCAATGAGTGACTGGGAAATCACGGCGCAGCCTGGAGAGTTTCTCCGCACTCGTACATACTTCCTGAGCACGGGGCTCGGGCTGCCAGGTTCAGACGCTGGGACACAGGAGGACGGGGGCGGGCCGACTTGAGGAGCCCGAGCAGGTCACTGCGCGAGTGCCGCGAGGAGACGCGGGACCGTGAACTGGAGCTGTTGACGAACGCGCACCACTGCTGCGCCTGCGCGCCGCCCAGGAGACGGAACACGACGACGGCCTCGCCAGGGGCGCCCGCGGGAAGGCCTCCAGCGGCATGTCGTGCTCGGGCGGGGCGCCGTATGCGGCGTCAGCCAAAGCGGAACGGACGATTGCCATTCCTTTTGCCAGCGCGTCGCGGGCGAGGCCCGATGGCTCGGGCGCGAGGCTGCCCGCGGAGCGCAGCCGACGGACCGCGAGCTGCCACCTGGCCGCGGCTGCATCGGGGCGCGCTGCCGCGGGCTCGTCGTGGCGCGCGATCTCGGCCTGGCGGGGCCCGCCTAGCCGGAGCCGGGCCGCGCGAGGCTCGCCTCGTCCTCGGGGGTCCGCGAGGCGGCTCGAAGGATGGCCGGGATTGCGCGGCCATCAAGCGCCGGGCCCGTGGCGCCTCGGGAGCCGGCAGGGCGATCTCGTCTCGGCTGGCCTCTGGAAGGCGCACCCGCTCGGGCGAGGGCGGGGATGGTGGCGGGGGGCGGTCGCGCGACGCGGTGCGAGGCAGTCGCTGGCACAGTCTGGGGGCCACCTCGGCCTCGCAGTAGTTGGGGACGGCCGTCACGTCGTCGGGGCTGAGCCTACAGAGCGCAGCGCAGCACCGGGCGCATGCCCAGCTGAGATTGCGGAGGCGGGACCCCCATGCCCTGGAGAGGTAGCGCCAGCGAGGCAGGCCGCGCATGAGCACGTGGCCGCGGTCGGCGGCGCCCTGGAAGACGAATGAGTCGACTGGGCCGCCAAGCCCGTCCAGGGACGGGAGTAGAAGCTCATGTGCCCCGCTGGTGCAGAAGTCGCAGCAGAAACTGTTGGGCCTGTTGCCGACTCCGAACCTATTCTCGAAAGTGACCTGGGACGGGAGGGGGGTGGCGCATCGCTGCAGATGCTGCAGATCCTCGTCGCCCTGCACGGCGACCAGTTTGTGCTGGAAACTGATGGGACGGTGCTCGCGCCTGTCGGGCCCTGCAGGGCGGCGGGGGACCCTGCTGGGGCCCAACCTGGGCAGCGGAGCCCAGCCTCTGGCTTGCGAATTTCGGAGAGGATCGATCCAGGAGGTCTTCGGTCCAACGCCCAATGCTGGACGGTGTACGGCTCGCCTGGCTCCGGTAAGACACGTCTCCTAGCCGCGCTCGCCGTGCTCCGCTCCAGCGTTCTGCCCAAGGGCTGGGCTGTTCTCATCGCCAGCCGTGCAAATTCGGCGGTCAACCGCCCCGGGCACCACCTCCTCGAGCTCGCGGGCCGCAGCGGTGGCGCGCGCTGGCGTCGACGGGACGGCCGGCGGGGGCCGTGCCAGGGGTGAGGCGCCAGTCACCAACGACGAGGTCCGGGGGCGGAGGCCGCACATGGTGCCGGAATGCAGGAGGCGGCCGAGCCGCGTAGCCGAGGAAGCGCGCTCAGGGCGCCCTGCCCCCCAGCGATGTCAGCCGCGGCGGCCGCAACGTCGGCGTCCGCCTCCAAGGTATGCCAGAAAGGCTCCGGCGGCACGCAACCGCGTGAACCCGCAGCCTGTCGACGGGGGAGGGCATGGGAAGCGCGCTCAGCACTGGGATGGGAGGGGCGGCGGCGCCCCAGGCGCGAAGCTGGTCGGAGTAGGTGTAGAACAGGGGAGTGGACGTTGCGTGCCACCCTCCTCTGCTCTTGAATATCGTGGGGGGGTCCACCCAGATGGGGGTGGCCTCAGTGACGGGGCCCTTTGTGGTGGTTCCCGTCGACGCGTTGCCCGTCGTCGTCGGGGCCCCAAAAGAACAGGACGTACCCGGGATGGCTGGAGAGGTCGTCGCCGAAGCTGGGGAACTGAATTTTGACCTGGTCGATGTAGTCGTCGAGAGGGGAGGTGGCCGAGAGCGCGAGGCAGAACCATCTGCTGGACTGGGCGTCGGTCCAGGGCGCGGAGCCAGGGAGACGGGCACCCAGGGGGCGATCCCAGAGCTGGCGGCCGTGGGCGAGCTGGTCCAGGACGTTGGACACAACCAGGTCGTCGTCAACCCAGCCCGGGTGCACAGGGTCGCTCTGTCGCAGGCGGGCGGCGGGCGCCGAGTGCATAGTGGGGGCGCCCTTGGAGCTGAGCCCTAGTGTTCTCGCCAGCTAGCGAAGGCAGCGAGTCTCCCTAGGCATTTGACTTGGAACATTTCAAGTAGCGCCATCAGTGAGCGCCAAGAGGGCGGGAGGACGAAGGAGCTGGGAACGTGCCCGACGGCGAAGGCGCCTCGGAGCGAGATAGGGGGGAACCAGTCGAGCGGCACCTCAATAATCCTTTGCGCGCTCCGGATGCATCGCCGCCTATGCGCCGCGGCGAGCTGGACCTCAGGTGCAGCGTGAGCATCGCCCAGAGCCTGTCCGTCCGCGAGCAGGGACTCGGCTTCGGCGAGGCCCCCCGGGCCCTTGTGGGGGCGGGGGCCGTGGACCCAGGTCCGCAAAAGCCCCCAGACGGCCGTCGGGAACGGCGGCCACGGGGACGCACTGGTCGGAGCCTGCTGCAGGGTCGCCGGGGTTGCTGCCATGGGTGGGGCTGGATGCAGGCGCCAGGTGCGCGGACCGCGAGTGGGGCCCGAGCGTCTGCTGCGTTGGTGCGCGCCGACTCTCACTCGGCCCGACTGCGCGCCTGGACGCGCGCGCGCGCGCGGTGGTGCGCGCGACTCGCGGCCACGGGGAGGGTCAGCGCGCGAGGCGGGCTCGTGAGTCGAAGCCGACCATGGGCGGCCGGGGCGCGGGCGGGCCGCGCGCGTGGCCTGTGGGCAAGAGATGGCTGCCCGCAGGGCTGCAAGCTGGTCGCGTCTTGGCGGAAGAGCCCCGCGGCAGTTGGGGGTAGACGAATCGGCAGACGGATGTCCAGAGAGGGTCCGGCTGTGGGACGCCCTTCTGCTCGGAGACAGGAGTGAGGTCGTAGGGGATATTAAGGCGCGCCGCGAGGCGGGCGAGCGACTCGTCAGTACCAACCTCGGAGGCCAGGGGGAAGCTGGCTGGGGTCCCGTTGTCCACGAGGACGGGTATGTGGTGTTTGTGAGGCTCGGCGCCCTCGGAGCCGCCTCTGAGAAGGCCATGTCGACACTCTGCGGGCGGGGCGCGGTCAGCGAAGGCGGCCAAGGATAGGCCGAAGGGGAAGAATGCAAGGGTAACATTGGAAAGCTGCTCATCCTTTCCACGCGGGTCGACTTCAACGCGCGTTAATGGGGGGGGGTCGGCGGGGGGGGGACGGTGACGGCAGCCGGCGTGCACCCCCGAAGGCGCGCCCGCAACTCCGGCGCCACAAACACCCACATGCACCACGATAGGTGTGCGTGGGTGTTACGACATCGCCTGCGTCCACCAAAGTGCCTGTACATAAATACCACAATGCCTCTCTTCACCCTAGTACCCTAGTACCTGCGCGCACCATGCCGCCACATCGCCTGTGTACACCATAGCGCCTCTGTGCACCAGCACCTGCGTGCGCAACAGCGCCATCGCACACCACAGTGCCTGCGTGCACTGGATCGTCAATGTACACCACGGCGCCTGCGCATATCACAGCAGCCGCGTGCACCACACCGTGGTCGTACACCACAGTGCCTGCGCGCACGAATCGGCAACAGAAGTGTGATCAAACAGGTTGTTTCGGCATTATCCCCTCCTCCCAACTCCCTCCCGCATTCTCTTGTCCTTGCGAGAAACACCTTGCGGCATCCGCCACCGTACCGCTGGGCACGGAGTGTCCGTGTCCTCAAGTCATTTGCCGAATCCCTTAATCACTCCTGAAGAGTCTTCGAGGGGCCGGGACCCCAGATTCACAAATCTCCTTGGGCTTGTCGTGTGCCCCCTGTGGCTGTTCGTGGCTTCTCACGTGACTTTTTCGGAGCCAAAGAGGGCACTAAGACAGGGCAAGAGGCCCAAGGGGCCCCGAAGACGGTCCAAGAGGGCCCCGAGTCGCCGAAGGATCGCCCCAAGACGCTCAAAATGGCTCCCAGACGGTCCGAGAGGTCTTCAAGACGCCCCAAGAAACCTCCAAGAGGCCTCCCAAGAGGGCCCCCAAAAACCAAAATCATTGATTCTCTCTCTGGGTGTTTGAAAGACTTGGGAATTCTCCTCCTCCGAGACGGCCCACGAGGCCCCCAAGAATGCCCCAAGACGGCCCCACTGGCCCCCAAGAGGGCCCCAAGACGGCCCAAGAGGGCCCCAAGACGGCCCAAGAGGCGCCCAAGACGGCACAAGAGGGCCCAAAGACGGCCCCAAGAGGGGGCCCAGATGGGGAACCCGAACAAACATTTCGAGCCCTCGGCCACGAGAGGCCCCCAGGAGGCCCAAATAGGTCCCCAAGACGGTCCATGAGGACCCCGAGCTGCTGAAAGATCGTTCCAGGACGCCAAAGATGGCCTGAAGATGGCCCAAGAGGCCTTCAAGACGCCCCAAGAAGCCTCTCAGAGGCCTCCCAAGAGGGCCCCAAGAGGTTTCCAAGAGGCCCCAAAGAGGTCCCAAGAGACCCAAAACGGCCCCCAAGTGGCATCGAAAAAGCTTCCGAGAGAGACCCCCGAGAGGCCTCTCACGAGATCCCACCGAACATACCCACAACCCAAGCACGATGGCGGGATGGGCCGAAGGCCATTAGATAATACAGAAGGCGAGGGCGACGAAAAGAGGAACGCGACGACGAGGACGACGACGACGACGACGACGACGACGACGACAACGACGACGACGACGACGACGACGACGACGACGACGACGACGACGACGACGACGACGACTACGACGACGACGCCGATAACGACGCTGACGCCGACGCCGACGCCGACGCCGCCGCCGCAGCCGCCACCAACGCCGACGACGACGACGACGACGGCGACGACGACGACGACGACGACCACGACGACAACGACGACGGCGACGACGGCGGCGACGGCAACAACGACAATGCCTGTGCACGTTCGGGACGACAATGCCTGTGCATGTTCGGGGGCCTCCAGGCGACGTCGGTTTTCGTCGCCCACGTCCTCCTCCTCCTCCTCCTCCTCCTCCTCCTCCTCCTCCTCCAACTGCCCCTCGTACTTCTCCTCTTCCTCCTCCTCCTCCTCCTCCTCCTCCTCCTGCTCCTCCTGCTCCTCCTCCTCCCCCTCCTCCTCCTCCTCCTCCTCCTCCTCCTCCTCCTTCTCATCATGAGCATCCCTAGAAGGTCCTGTAGAAACTGCGAAGACTCACGCCTGCGGCCGGCTCCCAGGCGGTATCGTTACGCGGGGGTCTCGGGGCGGGGGGGTAACACGCGTTATCCCCGGAGCCCATGAAAGAAGAGCCTCCTGGAGCCAGCAGGGAATGACGTGGTTAGGGTGGGCGTCCGAGAGAGAGGTCGGGATCGTTGGTCTAGGCCCCGCAGCAGGCGCGGCACCAGGCTGAACCTTGGTCGTTGGCCGCGGGGGAATGCCAAGTGTGCATTCCTCCGCCGCGGCATGGCTGGCACTTCAATGGGGGCCGGTCGGAAGCAGAAGTCCATCTGGCGCGGCCCGGGAGGCCGTTGGCCAGAAGGCGGAGCTCGTGCATGGCTCCAGTCAGCGAGGTAGTAGCGGCCAGGGTGGCCCATTCACCCCCGGCCCAGCGACGCCCCCAGAGGTCCGACGCTACGGAAAAATTGGAGCGGCGGGATTTGGGCAGTTTTCAATATCGGGAATATCCGGGGGCCCTCGCCGGACCTCAGGACCGTCAAAAAGCCGCCCTGGGAAAGTGGTCCAGACCTCAAGGGCCAACGCATCGAAAAAATTGGAGCGGCCGGATGTCTGGGCCTGGTAAAGCGAGAGGAGATCAATTCGGAGGTGCGACGCCCGTGCTGGGCGGCCCACAGCGCGGCGTAGAGAGCGCGCAGAAGGGATGGCCCTCCACCAGGGTCGCCGGCCTCCTCAGCGGAAAGGATGATCTGGGCGGCTTTGGTGGGGTGTATGATCGCGGATCGGGACCAGGGGGGGGAGCGTGGCCGAGCTCGAAGTTGGTGACCCAATCCAGCGCCCGACCCCAGTGTCGGCGGGCTTGATCGAGACAAGGAGCGGGACCCTGGGCGAAAGCCGCGGCGCTGATCACTGGCGCCAGGATAACTGGGCATCTGGGGGTGCCAGGAACCTGAAATGCGGGCCCGATGCCCGTGAGCACGCGCACTGGGAGCTATCGTGGAGCCATCGTGCCTGGTTGAGGCCCATGGCCACGCGGAAGGCGGAACGGACCTTCTTCTCCTGGTCCTTTTCGAGGTAGGAAGAATGAGGGTGGGCGGGGTACGGCATGAGCAAGGAGCAGCATGCGTTCCAAAGGGCGCTGTCCAGAACTGGCGCGTCACAGCTGAATAGAGACCCAGGCATTTGGCCGCTCCGACTTTTTCGGTGCGTGGGCCCTGTAAGTTTGGACCACTTCCCCATAAGTCCGACGAATCGTCCTGAATCGGTTTCTGACGATCCCGTGGCCAGGCGGGGGCCCCCGAAGGCCGAAAACGGCAAAAAAACCCGACGCTCCAATTTCTTCGGATCATCCAGGCTTCAAGGGCAAGCTTGGCGAGGGCTCTCTTCCAAACGCCACGCCCATGCCACGGGCGGCCCCAGTCTTCCGCCCTGGTGGCGGGGCAGAGGGCGCGCTGGGGACGCAGCAGACGCGCAGAGGGCGCTGAGATGGGGCCAGGAGGGCTCGACGGCCCCAGCACCGAACAGGGAGAATACCATAAGCTGCCGCCACCACGCGATACAGCTGGACCTAGGACAAAACAACACCCTCAAGAACATGATACCCTCCGCCAGCCGAACTGAAAAACATTCGAGGGCACCCTCCTCCAAAATGCACCAGCAAATACAACAAACACGTAGAGTATGAGGGCATCCTCCCTGGACCGACATCGATCTTATGCCTCGGGCCGACCGTGATGCACACATACACACACTTTTGGCGGTGTTTCCCCTCGCGTGGCGACGAAGCGTAGAAAGTCGAGTGCAAACGGCGGGAGGCGCGCTTCTACGCCTGGCCGATCTCTCAGAGACCATTGAGGGTCTCGCAGCCGGCAGCAGCCTTAACCATCCAGGCCTGGATGGCGGGGAGGGACAAAGTGCAGACGAAACTACGGAGAGGGTGGAAGGTGACATAGGCCACCTGGGACTGAAAAGCGGGGAGAACGACCACTTCTTTGGCGGTAGCGGCCTCGCGCGCACAGGCGAGGCGGACAAACCGCACAAGCAGTGCGCGCGGCGGCTGGTCCCTCAAATATCACTCGCGGTGCGGTCCTATAGCTACATACGCCATCCGGGCGTGGATAGCGGGGGAGGACACACACACACACACACACACACACACCTCGTCCCCCCCCCCCTCAGTCCCTCCCTCACCCTCCCCAACAATCCGCTCACAATCGATTCCTGCAACATCTCTGGGTGTCCCCCCAAACCCCGTTCGAGCCACGTCCGGCAGCGGTGACGCGGGGCACCCCTGGAGACCGCCCCTGATGACTCCAGCCCTCTCCGGAGCGCTGCACAGGCGCCCAGGAGCCTTGGAGGCCCCTGGAAAGAGAGAACCTCCGAAAAAACCTTTTTCGCCAGGCGGCCCTCCTCCCTTTTGGCATGAAAGAGACGGGTCCAGGACGAAAGCGGGCGATGCCTAAAAAAAGGGCCTTGACCGCGGGGCCTGTCCAGGGCTAGATCGAGCACGTCTTTTCATTTTCGGCGATAGTGGGCGCTAACGGAAGGGAGGGGGGGAGGCAAAGGGGGTCTAACGTAACGCCGCCCCCGCCACCGTGTGGCTCTGGCACCACAAAAAACTGTTTTCTCGGTTCCGGGATAGCGGCCGTCATTGGCCACGCCCCCCCCCAGATGACGTCACGTTCCGCGCAGGCGGCATCCAGGAATGCCTAGGGATGACCGAAGCCAAGCAGGAACAGCATGTAGGTGACGATCTGCCCCACAGCGCCTGTGCACACCACGGTGCTCGCGCGCACCACAACGCGCGTGGACACCAGCGCACGCGTACACCGCAGCAGCTGTGTGCAACGCAGCGCCGGTGTACACCACAGCGAATGTTTGCACCGCGCCACACATGTGCAACACAACGCCTGTGCACACCACTCACCACAACGCCTGTCTACACTACAACTTCCGCGTGGAACGCAGCGCTGGTGTATACCACAACGCCTGCGTGCAGAGGACACGTAGAAGAAACATGTCGGTGAGGATGCGCTGCGGACAACTAAACACAGCACCAAGGAACTGTTGATAATCGAAAACGACGCTTTGCCCTCTTCCCTCTTCTTCCTCCACCTCCTCCACCTCCTCCTCCTCCTCTTGCTCCTCCTCCTCCTCCTCCTCCTCCGCCTCCTCCTCCTCCTCCTCCTCCTCCTCCTCCTCCTCCTCCTCCTCCTCCTCTTATGATTTTCATAGTGATAATAATACTATGGCTGTTCTCCGTAGACATATTCGTACACTACTATTATCCGTGGTATTAGTAGCATGACTGTTCATTCGTACTAGTATACGTAGTACTAACGATAACAACACGAATCAGAATAATAGAAATAGTAATAACTACTAATAAAACAATAATAGCCATACTGGTAATGATAATAAAATAATAATAACGAAACCAATACTAATACCACGAATAATGCATACTCATGATAATAAAAATATCACGAATAAAAAATACTAGTAAAGATAATAATAGTAGTAGTATTAGTAGTAGTAGTCGTAGTAGTCGTAGTAGTAGTAGTAGTAGTAGTAGTAGTAGTAGTAGTAGTAGTAGTAGTAGTAGTAGTAGTAGTAGTAATGATAATAATAATACTAATACTAATACTAATAATAATAATACTAATAATAATGATGATGATGATGGTATTGATATCGATACGATTACCACGGTGGGGGGGCATTTTGTCTAATTCTGCGAGCGCCCACGAGCGGGCGCGCGCTTGCACATCCATTTTTGGCGCCGCCGCCCGAAGCAGCTCAAGCGGAGCCGCGCGGCAGGCCCCCGATCAACCGAGGAGCAAGGCGACCTTCAGCTCGCACCTCGTCTCCGCGTCGAGTGGGGGCCACGGCGCCGAGCGCTCGAGCGCGGTCCCGCACCGCGCGCGCGCGGGC
>CAUYUJ010014253.1:130334-145334 GCA_963575745.1 Prorocentrum cordatum | reverse complement strand
CAAGGGGGATCCCAGAAACACGCGTCTTCCTCCCAGGCAGCGGTAGAGGTGCGCTCGAGGCCCCGTGCACCAGCCAGAACCACCAAGTAGCTGGACTCGGAGTCCAACAGCTTGCGATTCTTGTGAAGAGGATCCCTGCGCTTCAGGCTTCGGGGCTTCTTCAGAGAAGACGCGCTTCGCCCCGAAACGGCTGCGGCCACAAAATGCACATGCAAGAGAGGGCAAAAGCGGACAAATGAGCCCAACCTAGGACGGGAACGATGTCAAGATACGACTGGCTCAGGAAGCGTTCCAGGAAGTCCTGAGTATCTGGCGGGCCTCGTTCCTGGAGCCCGTGCGGAACAGGAAATCTCGCAAATCTCTAAAACCTTAGACCGTATTATCGTCATGACTTCTTGCCCCTCTGACATCCGACCCTCTCCCCAGGGACCCTCCCCAAGTGTGAACTAACCCAGCTCGGCGCAAAGTCGGCCCAACCAATTTAGAAACAATCCGCCGACCCTGTCGGCGTGTGGAAGAGGCTTCTCCGTCTGCCTCCTCTTCGTCGTTGTCCTCGTCCATTCCCTTTTCCCATAACGTCTTCTCCTTTTCCGGGGCCTCCGCCTCAAGCGTTTCGGTCCAAACCGAAATTGAGCAACGTCGCCATTGAGTCGAAGGGAAGCCCCTTACCTTTGATCCCTTCCCCGGCACGGGGGGAGGGGTCCCGGGGAAGGATCCGGCGGAGGACCCGGGGGAGGACCCGGGGGAGGACCCGGGGCAGGACCCGGGGGAGAACCCGGGGAAGCACCCAGGGGAGGTCCCGGGTCAGATACACAGCCCCCCCCCCCTGAAGATGACCTCCCAAGGACGTTCCCAAGAGGCCCAAATCATTGATCTTCCATTGGAAAACGTACACTTTTGGCTTATACGACTTTTCGGCCTTCACGGCGTTGAAGACGTTGAAGACATTCCAAGAAGCCCCCCAAAAGGCCCAACACGGCTAAAGAGACTCCCAAGAGGCGCCCAAAACGGCCCAAGAAGGTGCCAAGACGGCCCCAAAGGCTACCAAGACGGCCCAAGAGGGCCCCAAGAGGGGCCCACGACGGGGAGCCCGAACCAACAATCCGAGTCTTCCGCCCCAAGAAGCTCCCTGGAGGCTCCAAGACGCCCCCAAGAGGTCCCAGGAGACCCCGAAGAGTCTCCCAAGAGGCCCCACAAGGCCACCAAGAGGCCCAACAGATGCCCCCAGAGACACCAAAACGGGCCCCTTCTCCACCTCCTCCTCCTCCTCCTCCTCCTCCTCCTCCTCCTCCTCCTCCCTCCTCCTCCTCCTCCTCCTCCTCCTCCTCCTCCTCCTCCTCCTCCTCCTCCTCCTCCTCCTCCTCCTCCTCCTCTCCTCCTCCTCCTCCTCCTCCTCCTCCTCCTCCTCCTCCTCCTCCTCCTCCTCCTCCTCCTCCTCCTCCTCCTCCTCCTCCTCCTCCTCCTCCTCCTCCCCTCCTCCTCCTCCTCCTCCTCCTCCTCCTCCTCCTCCTCCTCCTCCTCCTCCTCCTCCTCCTCCTCCTCCTCCTCCTCCTCCTCCTCCTCCTCCTCCTCCTCCTCCTCCTCCTCCTCCTCCTGCTCATACCTCCACCACCAGCCCCTGGTTGTTTCCCCTCACTGACAGATCGCTGTCTTCAGGGTCGGCGGCACAGGCCGTAAGGCCTTCGCAATACGCCGCAATTTTTGGAAGAGGCTGCCTTAACCTGGCTCAGCCAATAAGCGAGGCCACCTGCAAGGCGGCGAACGGCCCCCAAACCCGGCTCAGCCAAAATCTTGCTTTGCAGGATCCGGCAAGATTCGACGCTCTGGCTGACGTTTGCGCTGAACCCCCGTTTTCGGGGGCCCAAAGCCGTGTGGTAACGGACCGCGTGGTAACCTCAGAATCCCCAACGACCTCACCGCGCGGTCCGTCACCGCACGGTTTTGGGACCCTGGAGGCCCCAGCCGCCCGAGACGTCCACGGAGAACGACCCGAGTCCCAAAACCGTGAGGTGATCCCGAATCCCCACTGACTCACCACGCGGTGTGGTCACCGCAGCGTTTGGGGCTCCCCGACCATTTCGGACCTGCCAGCTGACCTCCCTCGTGGATCTTCTGACCCGGGTCAATCCAAACCCGGGTCAGTCAGGCCTTGCTGAATCCTGCAAGATCCTGCGAGACCCCACCCAAACCCAGGTTAATGAGAAGGATCTTGTAGGATCTTGCAGGATCCTGCACCCAAACCCGGGTCAATGCGGCCCTGGCCCTGAAGGATCCTGCAAGATCGGGCGCTCTGGCTGACCCCCGTTTGCATTGACCCCCGTCTCTTGAGCCCCGACTCCCTCCCGCGGCCCAAGAGCCCGGACCGGCCTCGCGCTCCAGCAGCGGCGCGGGCGGCGGTGGCGCCATCATCCCTGGCGGCGGCGGTGGCGCCCTCGCGGCGAGCACACCTCCGCTCGGGCGGGCGGCGACGACGGCGACGACGGCGGCGGCGGCGACGGCGCTGGCGACGACGAAGACGATGACGACGACGACGACGACGACGACGACGACGACGACGACGACGACGGCAACATCTACGACGGCGGCGGCTGCGGCGACGGCGACGGCGGCGGCGGCGGCGGCGGCGGAGAGGGCGGCGGCGACGTACGACGGTGACGTACGTAGGCGGCGACGACGGCGGCGACGGCGACGGTGGCGGAGGTAGCGACGATCACACGGCGACAGCGAGGATAGCGACGGTGACGACGGTGGCGCGAAGGCACATGTCCTTCCAGAAAACTAAGGGGAGGATCCCCTTCGGGCAACCGGCTGGGCCCTCGCCAGCAGACCTGAAGGAACCATCAGCTTGATCATAGGTCCTGCAGGCTCCTCCCTCCACCTCTTCTTCTGGGGGAGGAGGGTGGGAGGTTCAATCAGTCAGTAGAGTTCTATACCATCATTCGTGATTTCTGTTGCCCTTGCGTTCAGGTCCTGGGGAGAAAATGGGCCCGCATAGCGGGCGCCTTGGGCTGTGGTCCGCACCTCGCGTGACTGGCATTTCCGAGGATGGCTGGTCCGACCCGATCCTCCTCGTCCTCCCAACGCGGCTGGCGAGACGCGAAGCGCCAGGAATGCGAACTGGCCATGGGGGCATTGTTTCACGCCGTGGGGAACCATCGAACCATGCATCCAAGATGGTGCGCCGAGCGGCTCAGGGGAGGCAGGACCCAGCATCTGCCCCACCTGCTCCTCAGTGTATGAGGGTATGAGGGCCGGTGGGTGGGGACAACGCTGACGACGA
Organism: Prorocentrum cordatum; assembly: GCA_963575745.1. Taxonomy (NCBI): domain Eukaryota; class Dinophyceae; order Prorocentrales; family Prorocentraceae; genus Prorocentrum; species Prorocentrum cordatum. The sequence continues at coordinate 142,054 of CAUYUJ010014253.1, read as the reverse complement.
CGACGGCAACGACGACGACTGCATCCATGGATCATCACACTCTGACCAGTTACTGCTGCTGAAGGAGTCGTGTGTATACGCATGCGTGCAGGCAGGCCGATTATCAGCCACACGCTCCCCCCCTCGCTGGGGAGCGAAACCTGTGAGCCCCCCATCCCCAGACAGCACGCCCCGTGGGCCGAGAGCACAAAAGCATGGGCTGGTATAGAGCAAGGACGAGCTGCAGAGACGCCCTGCGGAGTCCCTGCATCGGCCGCGCCCTGCCGAGAGCTTTCCAAAGGATGGGCTGGCATCCCCTGAATCAAAGACCCTGGATGATACAGAAGCTCCCGTCCTGTATCCGAGTGCAGGGCAGATACATCCTGCAAGGCGTACCGGATCCGTTTGGGGCTGGCTTCTGCGCCTAAGAAGCTTCATACGCAGTATGGTAAACGTTACGCGCTGCCCGCAGGGGTTCACAACGTTCAACACACCTGTCTGGTTGGCCGGCCCTCCGCTTGTAGAGGGCCCCTCGGGGTCGGAAGGCAAGGCGGAAGAAGGGCACGCTGGCAGTAGAGGCCCCGTGTTCCTCCGGAAGGGAAGACAAAGATGACGATGCTGGTGATGATGATGCTGGTGATAATGATGATGATGATGATGATGCTGATGCTGCTGATGATGATGATGATGATGATGACGGTGATGCTGATGATGATGGTGATGGTGATGAAGGTGATTGTTATGATGATGCTGATGATGATGATGGTGGTGTTGATGATGAAGATGATGAGCATGATGATGATGAAGTTGATATGATGAAGATGATGAAGATGATGAAGATGAAGATGAAAATGAAGATGAAGATGATGATGATGATGATGCTGATGATGATGATGATGATGATGATGACGATGGTGACGAAGATGATGTGTGGTCGCAGTGGTGCGAATACACATGATCACCCGATGCCGTGGGCTGAGGGGGCCGCAACCGCGCGTTGCAGACGCAACGGCTGCCCGATTGTCCGACACACCCTGTTACGTTTGCACCCCTCCGCGCGGGTGTGTCGGCCGCGGGTGACTGGAGGGCGACCCCAGCCAGGCAGTACGGGCCCGAGGAACCATGGAGATGATGACCCTGCGTACGTCATCACCCAGGAAGGGAAGAACACGCCGATGAAACACGCCACTGTAAAGCACGCCTCCATGATGAAGCAAGCCGCCACGAAGCACAACTATCCTCGAAGCGCGCCTCCGCGAAGCACGCCTCCTCCTTGGCTCACACTTCCGTGGAGCACACCTCTGTGAAGCTCGCTGCCACGAAACAGCCTTCTTTAAGCACGCCTCCGTGACAAAACGCTCTCGTGAAACACACTTCGATGACGCAAGACCCTCCGAGGAACTTCGCTTCCATGATAAATCACGCCTCCATGATGAAGCAGGCCTCCGCGAAGCACAACTAAATTCGAAGCACGCCTACACGAAGCACGCCTCCTCGATGGCGCACACTTCTGTGGAACACACCTCGGTGAAGCTCGCTGCCATGAAACACGCCTTCTTTAGACACGCCTCCGTGAAAAAACGCTCTCGTGAAACACACTACGATGACGCAAGACCCTCCGAGGAACTTCGCTTCCATGATAAATCACGCCTGCATGATGAAGCTCGCCCCCATAAAAAGCATTCGATGATGAAGCACGCCTCCGCGATGCACGCCGGGATAATGAAGTGCACCTCCGCGAAACACGCATCCGCGAAGCACGCCCCAGTGATAAAGCACGCCTCCGCCTCCATGATGCGGAAGAACGTCTCCGTGGCCTGCAGGATGAAGTTCGCCTCCACGAAGCAAGTCGCCATTATGAGGAAGGCCTCCGTGAAGCGGGCCTCACCGATGAAGCACGCCTCGCGATGACGCCTGCCTCCGTGAAGCGCGCCTCGATGGAGCACGACGCCCTGGGGAAGCTCGCCTCCATGACGCAGCCCGCCTCCATTATGAAGCACGCCTCCGTAAAGCACGCTCCGATATTAAAGCACGCCTCTGCGAAGCATGCTCTGATAATGAAGCACACCTCCTCGAAGCGCGCTTCCGCGAAGCACGCTTCGGTGATGAAACACACCTCGATGATGAAAGACCGCATGCGGGCAACGCACCACGGTGAAGCAAACCTCCGGGAACACCTCAGTGAACACACGACGAAGACTTCCGTGAGTGGAGCATTCCAAAACCAGCATTGGCCTGGGCACCGATATGAAGACTTACCCGAGCCTCTTGAGGAAGAGCCCCACAAGCACTGCGAGCACCCCTGGGAGGATGAAGAACGGTGGACTTCGCGAACAGACCGCGAGGGTGAGGTACCCAACAGCGAAGCACTCCCACGAAGCTCTCGCGGTGAAGCACGCCGCAATGATGCACGCCACGACGAAGCACTCCACGATTAGACACTCAACGACGCCCTGATGAAGCGCTGCTTGATGAAATGCCCACGATGGGGCACACCCCGAAGAACCACACCAAAAAACAACAAGAGGACACATAGCGCTGGTGCCAACTTGGAGACTGCACACGAGCAGCCACGAGGCATATCACACGACGCTGCTGGCACAGTGGGGGCGCCAGACCCAGGCGCGGTCAGTCCTTCTCGTCGTAGGGCCGAGCCTGACTGAAAGAAACAAGGATGATCACCACTTTGATGTACAAGGGGACCGCGATGAAGGTACGCAGCGCTGCCGCGGCAGAGGTGGTTTCTCCACCAATCGCATATCCCAGTGAGCTCGCGGAAGAGGAAGATGACGAAGGGTACCACATGGATAGGCCGAGCCCGTTGACGACGGGCCGCCAGCGCATGAGGGACACATGGAGCCCATGAGGATGTAGAGGGACGTGAACGCCTGCACCGCTTTTGCACAAGGGCCGGATCTGGTGCAGCAAGATGATGATTTGTGGTCGCAGTGGTGCGAGTACACATGATCACCCGATGCCGTGGGCTTTGGCGGGGAGCCGCAGTCGCGCGTTGCAGACACAACGGCTGCCGTCTGGTCCGACACACCCTGTTGTGTCTGCATCCCGCCGCGCGCGTGTGACGGCCACCGGTGACTCGAGAGCGACTCCAGCCAGGCAGTACGGGCCGGAGGAGCCATGGAGATGATCATGATGAGGAGGAAGATGATGGTGATGATGGTGATGGTGGTGATGATGATGATGGTGATGATGATGATGATGACGATGATGATTATGATGATGATCATGATGACGATTCCGATGATGATGATGAGGATGAGGAGGATGAGGATGATCATGATGATGTCGGTGATGATGCTGCTGATGATGTTGATGATGACAGTGATGGCGATTATGATGATGATGGTCATGGTGATGGTGATGTTCATGATGATAACGACGATGATGTAGATGGTAATGATGATGATGATGCGAATGGTGATGACGATGCTGATGATGTTGGTGGTGATTATGATGATGACGGTGATAATGATGACGATTATGATGACTATTACGATGACGATGACGATGATGATGACAGAGATGATGCTGATGATGGCGGTGATGATGGTGCTGAGGATGATCAGGAGGAGGATGGTGATGATGGTGATGATGGTGATAATGACGATGATGTTGAACATGATGATGATCATGATGATGTTCGTGATGATGGTAGTGATCATCATGATGGTGGTGACGATGAGGGTGGTGATGATGATGATGATATGATGGCCGTGACGATGATAATGATGATGGTGGTGACGATGATGATCTGAAGACAATGGCAGTGATGTGATGACCAAAGAAACGCAGCCAGCGCCGAGGCAAGAGCGCCGAAGCGGATATAGGGAGTCAAACAACAATACTTGTTTTGAAATTGATATTCAGCCACGTCATCATCATCACCACTACCATCATCGTCAGCATCATCGTCATCACCACCATCTGCACCACCACCAACATCATCATCAACATCAGCATCAGCATCATCAACACCATCAGCATCATCATAAGCATCAGCATCCTCATCAGCAGCAGCATCCTCATCATCAGCATCATAAGTATCATCCTCATCCGCATCCTCATTATCATCATCATCACCAGCATCATCACCATCGTCATCATCATCAACATCACCATCATCACCATCATCACCATCATCACCATCATCAACCTCAGCATCACAACCCGCATCATTTGCATCATCTTCCTGGTCCTGAATTTCCTCCTGTTCCTCATCCTGATCCTCCTCCTCCTGATCCTCTTCCTCTGCCTCCCTGTCAGAGACCACATGCTCCGTTTTGTGCGTGTCTTTGGTCCGATCGAACCGTGAGGGTCCCAGGGAACGGATCAAACAGGCACGTCGTGTTTTTCGCGACGCCCGCATATTTGTCAGGTTCATGCCTCCCAGCCCAGGGTATGCTCAAAAACTATCCCCGCCCCGCCTTGCCACGATCCTGACCAAAAGTCCGAGCTGTGTCTGGCCGTGGCGAGTTGGGGGTCTGAAGACTCCCAAACAAGAAGACGAGGAGGCGGAGGCGGAGTAGAGGACGAGGAAGGGAGAAGGAGGTCCTCTGTAACCCCCCCCGGAGCTTCAAAGCCTCGAACACACTCCCTCCGCCCTCCGCCTCTCTTCCCCTGCCTGTTCGGGGGGCACGAGGAGTAGGACGAGGGGATGCCCGCGAAAGAAAGGGCGGGTGGGTGCCGAAGAGGTCGCCCCCGGCAACCAGCTCCAGGACCAGGAAGAACCAGTCCCCATCCTCGGCAGCTGCTGCAACTGCTACCTCTATCCCCTTCCCTCCCTCCCTTCCTCCCTCCTCCCTCCTCCCTCCTCCTTCTCCCCGTCCTCCTCCTCCTCCTCCTCCTCCTCCTCCTCCTCCTCCTCCTCCTTCTCCTCCTACTCCTCCTCTCAAAACGGCCAAAGAGGCATCCAAGAGGGCCCCAGGAGATCCTAAGGGCGCCCCAAGAACGGCCCAAGAGGCGCCCAAAACGGCCCAAGAGGGCCCCGAAACGGCCCCCAAAGAAGTCCAAGAGAGGGAACATGAACCCAAAATCCGAGCTTTCCGCCCCAAGAGGCCCCCCCAGGAGACACCGAAAGGCGCCCAGGAGGCCCCAAGATACACCCCAGAGGCCCCCAAGAGGCCCCAAGAGGCCCCCAAGAGGCCCAAAAGAGGCCCCAAGAGGCTCCAAAACGGCCCCCAAGAGGCTGCCAAACTGTCTCCAAGAAGCCCCCGAGAAGCCTCCCACGAGATCCCAACGATCATCCAATGGGCTTCACACCCACTACCCAGGCACGGTGGCGGCATGGGCCGAAGGCTATTAGATATCCGCCGCCCCCTGTCGATTCATCGCAGGGGTGCCTGGCGTGCTAGACCCTTTCGGTTTTGGTTTTGGTTCTGTTTCCAAAAGAACTCCCCCTGGGGCTTCGGCACGTCCCGCCAGCCACCCGGAAAATCCCCAATTCCCCAAGTTCCTGCCCAAGACGGCTCCAAAAACGGCCGTTTCGCTCGGGACATCCTCAAACAATCGCGAAGATGGCCCAAGATGGCCTCCAAGTCCGCCCAAGATGGTCCAAGACGGCCTCCAAGACGGCCCAAGAGAGCCCAAGACGGCCCAAGACGGCCCAAGAGGCCCCCCAGAGGCCTCCCAGACGGCCCAAGAGGCCTCCAAGAGGTCCTCCAGGAGGGCCCGAAGAGGCCAAAATCATTGATTTTCCTTAGGTGTTTGAAGGATGTTGGCATTTGCGCCTTTTCGGCTTTCCGACGGCTCAAGACGGCCCAAGAAGCCCCCAAGATCGCCCAAGAGGCCCCCAAGAGGGCCCCATGACGGCCCGAGTGGCCTCCAAGATGGCCCCAAGAGGGCCCCAAGACGGCCCAAGAGGCCTCCAACACGCCCAAGATGGCCTCCAAGACGCCCAAGATGGCATCCAAGACGGCCCTGGAGCATTCCAAGAGGGCCCCAAGTCGGCCCATAGAGGCCCCCCAAACTGCTTTCGACGGCGACAGACGTGCCAGGAACCCACCAAGATGGCCGAAGTTGGCTCGAAGCTGGCCCAAGACGGCCCAAGAGGCCCCCAAGAGGGCCTCCAGGAAGGCCAGAAGAGGCCAAAAACATTGATTATCCTGCGGTTTCTGACGGATTCTGGCTTTTCCTTCTTTTCGGCCTTCCGACGGCCCGAGACGGCCCAAGAGCCCGCAAAGATCGCCGAAAGCTTGCCCAAGAGGCCTCCAAGACGGCCAAGATGACCTTCAAGATGCCCTCGTGTTCCCCGAAGGCTTTCCAAACCGATTCGGTGAACACATGGTCCGAACGGCTTGGCAGGTCTGGCCTCAACGTTCGGCCACATAGGCGCTTCCACAAAGGCAGGGGGCGGCGGTGATTCGCCGTAGGCGTCTTCGATAAGACAGTGGGCTGGTACCAGACCCTTGATTGACGTCATCCCCCCTCTGACGCAACTGGTCCACACTTCCCCAGCATCCTTCCTGCTAGCTACCCCACTGCCCACGCGTTCTGTATTCCATTTCTCGTGGGAGGCCCCCCCGAGGTAGCTCGGAAGCCTCTCAGGGGCCGTTTTGGAGCCTCTTGGGGCCTCTTGGGGGCCTCTTGGGGTCCATCGCCACAACAGCCGCGACGACCGCCAATGCCTCCACCGCCGCCGCCACCGCCGCCACCACCATCGTCACGACCTCCATCGTCGATGAAGCGCAAGCAGGCGTGAGGAAGGCATCCAATCGAAGTGATGAGAATAGCAGCTGGCATCCTCCAAGGAGTCCACCATCTTGACGATCCTGGCCAAAGAGAGGTCAGACTGCACAAGGGTGAAGAGTAGGAGGGGAGAGACGGAAAGGGAGGGAGGGAGGGAGGAGGGGAGCAGGATGAAAAGGAGCAACAGCAGGACGAGCAGGAGTGGAGACAGAGTATACATAGAAGACGAAGAAAAGCAATGAGAAAAAGAATAAGAAGAAGAAACATCAGAAAAATGATAATAAGAAGAAGAAGAAGAAGAGGGGGAATCGGAGGAGGGCGGCCGCTATAGCAATCATACAGTTAACTGGCCATGCAGCAACGAAGAGGTGACACCACTTTTCGCCTATAAAATCCGGCGCGCCCCGTGCCCAAAATCCCTTCACGCATGCGCAATTACTTACCGTTTGAGCACTGTTGCTCTCCGACGAGGCTCGCAGTCGCGTGCCTCGGCCTCTTTCCGGGAAGGAAAATGGATCACGCGCCTGCTGGGCTTCAACACGTGCAAGTTTGCCCAGCAGGCGCAGACATTGAAGGAATTGGCAAAGACCGAGAAAAGGAGGCTGCAAGAGATCATCAGGACCTCAGCTGGCAAACCTCGTCGAGGCACCTCCTCTCGCCCCAAGCCTTCGGTCGGCTGAGGGCCCGCGAGAAGCCTGGGCCCTCGCCCTGAAAACGGTTGCGCATCCCCCTTGGGCTCCCGGTGCGTGCACACGTTTCGGCGGGAACGACAGGAGGGTGTGCCTACTCGTGGGTCGGTGCCGTGCCCCTGGAGGGCACGAAGGGGGCCGTGTTACCTCTTCCTGTTGTCGCTCCCATTCAACAACGTTGTCCTCCTCCTCATGATCCTCCTCCTCCTCCTTTTCCTCCTCCTCCTTTTCCGTCCTCCACCATTATCTCCCCATCCCCCTGGACGCTAGACCTGCAAGTCACGACGATCTCCAGGAAAGAGGTGGGGGACAGACAATAATGCTGAACCCAACCACTTCGGAGAGTTCACGAACCACTTCGGAACGATTACAGACACTGGAAGCGGACTGATCGCAACGTGTAGATTGTAATCATACAAAACGAACGCCAGATTACAACCAGGGATGTTTGCTTCAGCTCCCCCATGCTTAAAGGACCTCTGAGGGACTGTTGAGCACTCCTGAAGGGATCTTGTGAATCTTGGGGGACTCTCGACGGTTCCTGCAGGGTTCTTGCGGATTCCAGACGGATTATCGAGGATTCCAGAAGCGTTCTTGGGGATTCCTGAAAGATCCTTGAAGATTCCTGAAGGGTTCCTGAAGAATTCTCGAAGGTTCCCAAAGGACACTTGAGGATTCCTGAAGGATTCTTGAAGACCCCTGAAAGAAAAACAAAAAAAAGAGATGCCAGACTGATTCTTGAGGATTCCTGAAATATCATTGCGGATTCTTCAAGGGTTCGTCAAGGTTTCTGCAGGATTCCTGAGGATCCCTGAAAAATTCTTGGAACGTCCTGAAGGATTCTTGAAGATGCCAGAAATGTTCTTGAGGCCCCCAGACGGATGTTCAAAAATGCCGCAGGATTCCTCCTGAAGGACGTTTGAAGACCCGAGAATCTCTGTTCACTGGCTCAAGAAATAGGGAATCCTACTGGGTGGCGCTACGTCCGTTTTCGGCCTCCCGAGGGGCGCCACGACGTTTTGCCACTTCCGCCACCAGCTGAAATCCTTAAAGCCGAGAAGCGAACTCTGATCCTGAGGGATTCCGATCAGATCCCTGAGGGACTGTGGAAGGATTCCTGAAGGATTCATGAAAGAGTCTCGCTGGATTCCCGAAGGTTTCCTAAGGTACTCTGGAGAGATTCCTGAAGGACTCTTGCGGATTCCTGAAGGACTCGGGAGGGATTCCTGAGGGACTCTTGCGGGCCCCTGAGGATTCCAGGGAGGTGTCCGGCTGTTGTTGGGGGATTCATGAAGATGCCTGAAGGATTCCTGGGGACTCCTGAAGAAGTTCTGACGATTCCTGAAGGACGTCTGAAGGGTTCATGTGGTTTGTTGGAGCTTCCCAAAAAGATTCTTGAGAATTCATGCGGGAGGCCGGGTAGATGTTGGATGGGATTTGCTTCACGGCTTCTTGATAAATTCTTGAGGGTCTGGAAGGATTCCTGAAGGACTCTGGAAAGGGGCCTGGGGGGTCTTGCGGTTTCTTGAAGGGCCCTGGAGGAATTCCTGAAGGACTCTTGCGGCGTCCCCCAGATTTCTGGAGGATTCCTCAATGATTCCTGAAGGATTCTTGAAGGACTCTTGAGTTCGTCATTCCTCATGCGTTCTCCGTCGTGGACGCGCTGTCAATCGCCAGCCGTGCGTCTTCACTGGTCCATCGTCGTCGTGCTCTCTGTCTCTCTCGCTCTCTCGCGCGCGCCGCCGCCCGTGGGGAATGGGATAGGGAAGTGCAGGAGGAGGAGAAAAAACGGGGGAGGAGGACAATGTGGTGGACGAGGAGGAAGAGGTGGAGAATGATACCATGATGACGATGCTGGCAAGTATGGTGATGATGATGGCGACCACGATGATAAAGATGATAGTCAAGATGCTGGTGATGATGAAGATGATGACGGTCATGATGATGGTCATGTTGATAATGATGATGTTGATGATGATGGTGGTGATGGTGATGGGGATGATGATGATGGTGATGATGCGGATGATGAGGATGACGATGATGATGGCGACGGTGATGGTGGTGGTGATGGTGATGATAATGCTGATGCTGACGATGAGGATGGTGGTAATGGTGATGCGGATGCTGGTGCTGATGCTGATGCGGATGATGACGGTGATGGTAATGATGGTGATAACGATAACAATGGCGATAACGATGGCGATGACGATGACGATGGTGATGATGATGATGACGATGGCGATGATGATGCTGATGATGCTGTATTCCTTTAGAGGCTAGCGGAGCACGATTATGTTGTTCGATCTGGACTTGAGGCTTTCGCTACTGCTGCATAGTTGGCGTTTAACAAGGCCTTGAGGCCCATCGTACAGCCAGGAGAACCGATTCAAAACGCACCCTGTGTTAAATGGGGGGGGCTGGGACGGGAAGCTTGGGCACAAACGGTCACCTACCATTGCAATCACGACAGTCGCCTGCGAGGAAACAGCAATCCCGTGGCACCCACAATCATGCTGTATTCCTCTAGAGGCTAGCGGAGCACGATTCTGTTGCTGGACCTGGACTCGAGGCTTTCGCTACTGCTGCATAGCTGGTGTTTGACAAGGCCTTGAAGCCCATCGCACAGCCAGGAGAATCGATTCAAAACGCACCCTGTGTTAAATGGGGGGGGGGGGGCTGGGACGGGAAGCTTGAACGCACACGATCACATACCATTGCAATCACGACAGTCGCCTGCGAGGAGACAGCAATCCCGTGGTACCCACAATCATACTGTATTACTCTAGAGGCTAGCGGAGCACGATTCTGTTGCTGGCTCTGGACTCGAAGCTTTCGCTACTGCTGCATAGCTGGTGTTTGACAAGGCCTTGAAGCCCATCGCACAGCCAGGAGAATCGATTCAAAACGCACCCTGTGTTAAATGGGGGAGGGCTGGGACGGGAAGCTTGAGCACAAACGATCACAGACCATTGCAATCACGACAGTCGCCTGCGAGGAGGCAGCAATCCCGTGGTACCCACAATCATACTGTATTACTCTAGATGCTAGCGGAGCGCGGTTCTGTTGCTGGACCTGGACCCGAGGCTTTCGCGACTGCTGCATAGTTTGCGTTTGGCATGGCCTTAAGGCCCATCGTACAGCCAGGGGGATCTTTTCAGAACGCACCCCGAATCGAGTGCCGGGACAGGGGCCCGAATCGGTAGTTCTCCGCGCAGCGTCACAAATAATTCTTGGATTCCATTCGAAGAACAGATGCTGAGAGAAGAGCCTGGGCCAGGGCGCCGGCCAGCCGAGGAGAGTAAGCGGCCGACGCCGCTGTCGCCCGCGACCCCTCTACAACTACATGTTTGCGCCCTGTCGCCGAGCAAAACCCGCGCTTGCCCTGGCAGCGGCTCTCGACGGGGCAGCCCAGTCTCCCCAAGTCTAGCTCGTCGCAACAGCCGAAAGCCATTATGGTGGCCTTCCCTGTGCACAGAGCCAAATTGGCACTGATGGATATCGCAGATTTTCGAGTGCGCGGTCTCTAGAGCGTGGCACAGCGTCACATCGTGACACATATAGTTGGATTGCGGGTGCTCGATACAAAAGGGGACCCGCCCTCGCACGCACACGCGTGCGACTTGAATTCTAGAATCGAGAAAACGGTTCCCCAGCCTTACCTTTGCCTTCCTGTCGGCTGGGAGCCTATGAAGGCCTCTTGGGCGCTGCTTGCTTCGAATCGGGCACGACGAATTCTGAACAATCGGAAGGAGGCACACGGCGGGGCCATCATGGCGGCCAGGACCCGCCCCCTGCGCAGGCTGGTCAAAACCTGAGCCTGCACGCACTTTCTCAGGGGGCCCCCTGCAGGGCCCCCACCGAGGTCGCACTCTCTGGTCTCGAACCTCCAGAGCAGCGCAGCTCGCGCCACCCCGCCGACTCCCGAGAAGAGGTCCAGGAAGCACGCCGTCGCCTCTACGTCATCGGACGCGCCGGCAGGGGGGCCCCTCGCAGGTACGCGTCGACCAGGCATTCCTCGCAGACGAGGGCCTGTGCCTGTACGTCTGGGTTCAGCTTTCTCCACGCATCGTTCAGGTGACCCGTCTTCTCGCAGCGCGCGACTGAGCGAAATGATGACTACTCGCCTCCACTTGGGTCCTCAGGTGGAACGCCCGGTCGAGGCTGATGCCGCTGTGCCGAGCCTGGTACGGCACCACCTCGATCCCCAAACGCTCCCCTGCGCCCTGCGCCAGCCTGCCAAACGGCTGGTAGTCCCGCGGGAACTGCCTCTCCGACGCGGGGCATGAGGCCAGGTGCGCCAGCACTGGGTCGGCACACCGCGTCCGCTCGGAGTTCATCACCACGGTGTCG
>CAUYUJ010014253.1:120334-125334 GCA_963575745.1 Prorocentrum cordatum | reverse complement strand
GGGGTAGCAGGATCAGGGGCAGTGCCTAATCGCGCCCCCCCCCCCCCTCGCCCTCCCGCCGCCGCAGCCGCTACGGCTCAGGACGCCGCCTTCCGTATCAGCAGCAACCTGGACGTTGGGTTTCTTTTGCCCCCTGTACCCCATGGTGGCCAAGGCCAAGATCGTGGCCAGATGGCCGCATGCTGCCCCCTGCCGCCCGCACCCGCCCAAGGACAAGGAGGGGCGCATCATCTTCAGGTGTCGCGAGGCCCCCGGCGTCAGGTGGACCTACATGGACGACAACAACGGCAGTGGACACTGGTGCTGGCTATGCGACGAGCGCGGCAAAGCAGTCAACGAACCAGAGCACTTCACGTCGACCGAGCACATGAAGCAGCGCAAGCAGACCCAGATCGCAAAGCACATGGACGGCGACGAACCCCAGGGGCTACCTGATCCCCAACGCTTCATAATAGGAGGCGACCTGTGGGCCATGACCCAGGGCAGGGCTACACCAGAGATCCCGAGGACGCAGTGCCCAGGGTGGTGCTGAAACTGGGACCTTGACGGGTAACAGTCCCCCATCGACCCCTGCGTCTACGAGGCGGACTGGGACGCGATACCGATCGGATTTCCAGCGTGCTACGACGGGCCAGGATACTCTCCCCCGCTAGGACTGGCGATCAGCAACGACAACGCACAGCCCCCCTGGACCAAGACAACCTGCCCCCAGCAACAGACAAAGGAACAGCTACTCCACAGCGCTGGACAGGCACTGGCCGGCTCCCTGGCCATGAGGGGTGCGTCCAGCTCCGCCTCGGGACAGTCCGCCCACGCACCACCACCTCCCCCTGGGCCACCACCATCAACCCAGCCCGCCATCCCTGGGCACCCCCCTGGGCGCCCTCCTCTGGCGGCCCCGCCGGCTACGGGGGACACTCTGGCACCTCCATGGCGCCCCACAGAACCGGAATGCGAGCCCCCACGTCGCCGGGGGCACCTGCCATCGAAGGACGGCACATACAGCTCGCCAGGAACGCCGAGGACCTCTACAGCGCCCCCTGGTACATGGCCCCAAACGGCACGGCGGCGCGCCCCTGCCTAGGACCAGTTCCGGGAGCAGTCCCGCCACCGACAGACTGGATTCGACGACTGCAACTATACGGCAAGGAGCTAAAGAGGGCCTTCTTCACCGAGTTTTACGCGGACGCGGAGCCCCCCGACGACGGCCCCACCACTTCCCGGCAAGTCATCGCTAGCAAGACTACCTGCGCCCTAGACGTGCAAGTCCTTACCTGTTCCCAGCCGAGCGAGCAGTGCCAAGAGATCCCGGGTAAGTACCAGCTGCAAGAGCGGCTCAAAGGACAACGACAGGGCCAAAGCGAATACTACCTGCTGGTTTGAGACACGAGGTGGGCCATGGAGTGGACAGGGCGCGCCATGACGGCAGGCACCCCGAACCCCTTCCTAATCTCCAAGTCCTCGCCAACGGTGGACTTCTTGGCAGAGATGACCCACGTCTGGCCTCCCGCCCCCGGCGCCAGGGTCTCGGGCACCGACCGGCGCTGCCCCGCGGGCATCGCGCCGGTTCACTATGACGCCAAGAGGAACGGACCCTTTCACGACAACGACGACACAGTTCCAAGGCCAAACCCAGGCCAACACTACTACAGGGTCGACCGCACCACGAGGAAGGCCCAATTCAACAAGGTCAACGCGGCGATACGTGAATTCTTTTTCAGCCGGGTGCGATAGGGCGGCCCTCTGGGGCACTGCCCTCCCGCCCATCGTCTGGACGCTCGTTTTTCGGCATGAGGACTGCGACAACAAGGCCAGAGCCCTGGCCGCGCCAGCTCAAGGCGCAGCGGCGGATCTGCTGCTCGCGCAGGCCTCGGCGACACTGGAACGCACTATGGACGACCCCGACCAACCCAGCGCCAACCAACGTACGGTCACACCCGCACTGACGGCCCAGCAGGCGGAAGGTTCCCCTGGCAGTGTCTTCCAACGACTGTTGCCGGCCACATAAGGAGGAGCACCTGCAGCGCACCTGCTACCTCCACCACACCATCAACGCCCAGCGGCGCTGCGTGCTCGCGACCCAGAATTCCCTCCTTACCCTATGTCACGGGCCGCCTGGAACCGGGAAGACCAAGGTCGCGGCCTGCGTGGCGGACGCCTACATGTCGCGCCTCGCCCCAGGGCGGGGCGCAGGGTGCTTTGGCGGCACCGACGGATCCATGGACAACTTGGCAGAGCAAATCGGGAAGAACCTGAACCCAGCCAACAACGACCTGTTCCCTCGCCTGGCCGCGCGCCTCGCACACGAGGACAAAATAAAGGGCAACGTAGCCTAGAAGATCACCCCCGTCGCCAAGTACGCCAAGATGCACAACACTTCGGAGGGCGAGGTCACCACGGGGCATGCGAACTGGTTCCACATGTTCCGAGCGGAAGTCGCGACGGAAGCAAAACTTATCTTGGCCACACACGAGGCGGGAGCCGACCTCTGGGACAAGAAGCTCCTCATATGTCTCCTCGACGAGGCAGGACAGACGCCCGAACCCATGGCCATCATGTCCCTGAACCACGCTGTCAGATGCGGGGCCAGAACGGTCCTCTTCGGCGGCGAGCGGCAGCTGTGCCCGACGATCAAATCCCAGCAGGCACTGCGCTGGGGGCTAGGAGTGTCCATTCTCGCCAAGTACGTGACAGCCATAGGGGACATCCCCGAGTGCAACGTCACTCTGGAGGAGTGTTATCGGATCCATCCGCCCCTGCTCGCGTAACCCTCGCTCACGTTCTACGGGGGCAGGCTAGTCTCTGCCATCCTGGACCCCATGCGACAACGACCATGCGCCGAAGGGCTGGAGCGGCCGCTCGCACGACCTCTGTCCGACCAAGAATACGAAGCAGCAAAGAACGAGGACGGCAATACGGGCCTGACGACTCCCTGCGGACCGTAGGCGGATTCAGAAGCAAGGCAGCTTGTACGGTCCCGAAGGGAAACGGTGGCACCGTCTACAACCAGCATCGCTTCATACTTGCGCACATCCCCTCGCAAGAGGCCCAGTCCTCGATCCAGGACGGCTACGCCCACATTCACGAAGCACGCACAGTGGTTGCCCTGGCGAAGGCCCTCGTACCGTGGGCACGAAGGACCAACAGCACCATTCTCGCACCGTCGCCGTATAATCTCCAGCTGACCCCCGTACTGGCAGGCAACCCCTGCACGGCGCACCGCATCAGACGCTGCTCGCGGGCGGCGCAAGCGGACGGATCCGAGCGCGCCGCTGCCTGGGACGAGGAGGCGCGCGGCTACCAGGAGCGCCTCCACAACTCACTCCCGCCACCTCCCAAGGACAAGCAGCAACACCTAGCCTGGGACCGACAGCTGGCGGCCAGGGAGACGCACGCAAAGGTGGCGGCACAGATCAGGGACAAAGGTGACGGGGAGGTTCACACCGGAGGGGGTCAGGCACACAGACCCCAGCGCCACCGCTTCAGCTCAGCCAACCGCCGGCCACACGTCCAGCAGCGAGCCCCAGCAGCACACCGCCCCCCGAGCGGGCGCGCGCCCCGACCACACCTCCAACCAGGCTGAGCGCCCAAGGCCTGCCAAGGAAAAGCGCCGGACACCCTGCCCGCCCACTCACGGTGGCGACCCACTCCCGCCCACTCCGCGCGGCGACGTGCCGGCCCCGGCCCCTCTCGCCACGCGACCCACAGCTACCAAGTCCGTCGGGGCGCCACCGGCCGTCAGCGCGGCTCCTGATCCCCTCCCCGAGAGCCAGGAACCCAGCCGCCTCGAACGGCAGCAAGGGCGACTCCCAGACACACCCACCCAGGGTTCCTTCTGCCCGGTCGCAACGGACAGCCCGTGCATCCAGGGCGGCGACTACGTGGTCATCAGGAGCGACACCCTCCCCCGCGCCAGGTGGTTCAGTTCAGCGGACAGCACCGAACCCCTCCCCACGCAACCCCTGGACGGAGCGGTATTCGGACCCGTCCTGAACGTCTTGGCCCGCGAACAGGACGGGCGGACCCTTATCGTCCAGATCGACAGCGAGTGGCTGGAAGTCTGGGGCGCCCGTACCAGGACGCTACGCGCGAACGTCCTCCGAGGCGACGCAGCGCCCCGAGCAGCCGCCTTCCTGGGCAGGACCTCCGACGAGGCGCACGGGGCGCAGGCGCCAGCGGCCCCCGCCAACTCCTGGCTCGGCGCCGACATCGGGGACGCCAACGCGACGTCCCCAGAAGGGACTCAGCCCGACTCCAAGCCCAAACCTTGCGCGCCACGCACGGACGCACAAGACCCCACCTACGAACCTGCACCCCTCGCGCACCCTAAAGTGGAGGACCCCGACAAGACCAACGACGACCAGGAACAAAAGAGGAAGCAGAGGCTCGCGCAGGCCTTAAGCACGGTCCATACGGTTTCCCCATCCTCAGACCCCGACACAGTCGAGGAGGGCCAAGCCAGGTTGAGCCCCCGCGACGAACGACGCAGCAGTCCCGAGCGCGACTCAAGCAGTACATACCAGACCCAGCCAGCCTGCGCACCCACGGAACCGACCGTGTTTTTGACGGCCGCTGCCGACAACCGAGCGCTGCACACGCGGCCCAGATCCAAAGGCCCGGAAGACAGGCGCCCCGCACTCAACCCCCTCCCTGCGCATGAGCTAGAGCGCTTGCGCGGCAGGGCGCGGGATCCAGTTCCCTGGGAGTCGTACGAGACTGCGGTGAGGCGCACGTCCAAGAGAAACCAGCGACCGGGCCCGTGCTGGAGAGCACGACCGCGACCGCGACCGCGACCGCAACAAAGGCGTAGCGGGGGCACCGTGGCGCAAGCAAGACACCAACGACTGGGACAGAACCAGGGAGCGCTACTGGGATCAGGACCGCGACAGTGGCAGGGGCGCAGGGTGGACCCCCTGGCGCCAGCCAGAAGGTCCACGCAGCTCTCACCACAGGGACGACCGCCGCTACCCTCACCCCAGCCGTCCGCGGACAATCTTCCG